>JAHHUM010001841.1:99135-279105 GCA_036173005.1 Crenichthys baileyi | reverse complement strand
TAGCTTGCCCGCCTTAGACGTGGCACAAAAAACTTTAACGGTTTTTTAAATAGAGAAGAACACTCAAATGAAATGCTTGTGGTTTTGTAGATTTAGGGTTAAAACAGGGAGAAAAGGGAAAATGCACTAAAAATAGCCCCACTTCAAGAAGGTCAAACCTGGCTCCTAAATAGTAAATCGATAGAGATCAAAAATCCAGAATTCATGTTCCGACTCTTGAATTTCAGACCAAAGTGTTCAAAAAAGGCTTGAAAAATTTTTATAAAAGGGGTTTTTAATTTGCATTTTTTATTTATTTTTACAGTTTTGTCTACATTTTGATATTATGTCCAACTCAAAAAGAAAGACACCAGGAAATTTGAAAAGATCAAACCCTTTAAATTAAAAACGAAATTTAAAAACAAATAGGTGGGGATTTGGGGACCTCAAAGGGGTTAAAATTAATTGAGGCCCCTGTGAAAAGCAGTCCAGATTTAATTTATGGAGAGTGCGGCCTGATGTCTTCTGTAATGACGTAGTCTGGGGGATGACCCAAGCAAGCCAGGATGCAGATACTCCTCACTGAGAGGAAGCAAAGGGGGGCTCAGGGGCTGGGACGAACGAGGAAATTCCCCTCTCTCTGCTGCAGCACGTGGGGCTGTGAAATGTGAAGGGCACAGCCCAAGAAAGTCCAGCAATGCCGCTCCCCAGGTTACGGTTTTAATTTGACTCCCTAATGTCTAAAAACGCCCTGTATTTGGGCCCCATTTCAATCACTTAGCCCCAAAAACATAAAATTTTAAAAGTTATGTCTAACCCCAATATAAAGTTAAATCGACACATTTACATGTATTTGAATTATGGCCTGGGGCCCATAATAATAATTGTAAATTCAAATTTTTGTCACTCCCTTTTAAATCTATATATGATATTTCTTTAAATTTTAAATTTTCTAAGGGGTTTTCACTTAAAATCCAAAACAGTTGGGGAAAATTTATAATTGTAATACGCCGCTAAAAATTTCCTAAGGCCCCAATTGCTCACTTCTCGATCTATAAGATTTGGTTCCCCCTTTGGACAACAAGTTTTCCTTATACATTTATATTTTATAAGATATAAGGTAAAAACATGTCTGGGAAAATTTTCATAACTTAAGAACAAAAGAGTCCCCCGGGTTTTTTTGTGAGTGTCATGAAAGGATTAAAACCGGCCTTTTTCATCAAAAGAAAAATAAAAATCCAAGGTGGCTGATTTTAAAAAGGGGCTAAAATCTAGTTTACCAAAAATCTTTCTTCAGTTTCACCAAGGTTTGGGATAAAAATTGGCCCAGTTTTTCAAAATAGCTCAGCGGGCTGGAATACCCCGAAAAAAATTAATTTCCAAATTTGCCTCGATTTTTTTTTTTTTTTCGTCGGGCCTTAACTGAGCCTTCAAACACATAAAATTGCTTATTAACCCCCAGTACTTTGGCTGTATGTTTAGTTTTTTCTGCTGGAAGGTGACTCTCTGCCCTTCTCAAGCTTTTGCAGCCTATACCATGTTTTCTTTCAAGACTGCCCCGGTGTTTAGCTCCATCCGTCTTCTTATCAACTCTGGCCACTTTCCCTGCCCTCAAAAAAAGCATGATACTGCCAAAAACAATATTCCCCTGATTGGGTGGCCATGTTGCCATGTTAGTTTTGCTCATACAAAATTTTGCTATTCCAAAATGGCCCTTTTTGGTTAGTTTAAACCAGAGAAATTTTCCCCCATTTGCGTGCCCCTTCTGGCGGGTGAAAAAACTAAAATGGAAAGACATACTGAAAACTGCATATCAAGTTTTCCTCTATGGGAGGACGTATAGTTGAGCTGGAGAGACTCACTGTACAGAGCTGTAACATATTTCTTGTAATTCTAGGAGCATGTCTAACTGTAATTTAGATGGGCTTAGTAGTGCCACTGATTTAGAAAAGTGCATGAGATTAATCCTAATTTCACTGAGAAGTAAGTTGAATTGTTTTGTACTGCAGAGGCCTGATGATGCTTAAAAATGAAAAAAAAAAAATACAATGTCACTTAATGAAGCTGAGTCAAGTTAGGTGAAGATGAAGAAGGTGGGCCACATTATTCAAATCCTAAATTGGCCCTAAGAAAATTTTGGGCTGAGAAAAGAAACGGGATAGCACATTTCGGGTTTTTAAAGGGGAGGAACGTGACTTTTGGGTTTTGCATAAAGGGACTTGTGGTGTTGGTGAACCCATTTTAGAGGCTAAACAGTGGAACATAATGCTTGGCATCTGTACTGTTATCCACAGTTATTGGCACTCCTGGTAAAGAGGTGTAAAAAAAATAAATCCATCTTCTACTGCAATTACATGATCTTAAAGAAAAACAGAAACAAATAAAAATTTTCGGTTATCATTGCCCATGGAGAAAGTAATAGTCGGGGCTGGGAAAAAATCCGTGTGGCAAAATTGCTGGAACTTTAACAAGCTTTTACAGGAAAATAAAACTTGAATTTGGGTTAATATACTGAGCCCTTCCGGGTGTACCCCCCTCTCGCCCTAGCCCGCTGGAGATGGGGCACCACTCCCCGTGCCCTGTCGAAAGAAGGGGTTTTATAAAAAATGGTGGATGGATAAAGGGGATGGTGATTGAATATAACCTGAAACACTGTCCTCAAATACCTTTTTTGTTTTTTTACAATATAATTAAAAGTAAACTCAAATGAAGTGTGTGATGTGAAAATGTGTAAATCTCCTAAACATATTCACACACCATGGCACCACCCCCAAGTCAAGTCAAGTCAAGTTTATTTTATATAGCGCTTTTCAGCAACAAAGGGTCAAAGGGGCCCGTACTAAGGAAAAACATTTCAATGGTACAGAAAATCAAACAACAGAGGAATTAAAAAATAAATAAATAAAAAAAGGTGAATAGAATGATGGATAAAAAAATGAAAATAAAATGGACTGAAAAACTTTACTAATAAAATTTTGGGGCACAGTCAAAAACCACTCTAAAAAAAAAGTTTTTTTTTCTTTATTTTAAAGCAACTTAGGTTTCGGCGCTTTACATTTTCTGGGATTTATTTCCGGATTAGTGGGGGGATAAGAACTAAAAAAGCGTTCTCCTTTTTGGTTTTTGGTTCTGGGGCCGCAGAGTAATTTTAGCCAGAAACCCTAGAGGTCTGGGTGGTTATACACTGCAACAAGTCTGTAATGTTTTTTGGTTGGGTTCGGATTTTAGGGTACTTTTGTTATTCGCCCTAAGGGACCCCTTAGGGACTTTCCCCCGGGGGGCCCCCTTTTTAGTTTTAGTGGGAGGGGGGGAGCAGCGTTCGGATCAACGCAGCTGTCAATCGACTTTTTTTGGCAGACCTGTGAAGACACCCGTGCAGAATTGTTCTACTAAAAAATAAGCTGAATTTGTTTTTTAGGTCCCGCTGAGACATTAGTCCTTTTTCCTGGAGATGTTTTTAGGTATGAAGGGCCCACCTTGGTTACTATCTTTTTTTGCCTTGAAAGGGTTTAGGGCTAGGCCCTCACTAACTCAGGTTTCGGCCACTGGTGTTTCTAGCTTTTAAATGAAGCTGTGTGCTAACTTTTAACCGCTCTTCCTTTGGTCCAAAGATTATTACTTCAGTTTTGTTTTGATTCAGTTGAAGAAAAATGTGGCCCATCTATGCATTGATTTCTTCAAAGCATTTACCCTGTGCTTGAATGGGTTCATAGTCACCTGGTGACACCGTGACGTATATCTGTGTGTCGTCTGCATAGTTATCATAACTTACGTTGTTGTTTATTAAAATCTGAGTTAGGGGGAGCATGTAGATATTGAATAGGAGGGGCCCTAAGATGGACCCTTGGGGAACGCCACATGTGATTTTTGTGGTCTCTGATGTAAAGTTACCTACTGACAAAAAAAAGTCCCTGTCCTTCCAGTAGGATTTAAACCAATTGAGTGCTGTACCAAAAGGTCGACCCATTTTTCCGGGACTCTAATAAAATGGAGTGATCAACAGTGTCGAATGCTGCACTAAGGTCCAAAAATACCAGCACTGTGGTTCTTCCACAGTCTGCATTTATACGGATTCATTGAAAACCTTGACAGGAGCAGTCTCTGTACTGTGGTGAGCACGGAAGCCTGACTGGAAAAACATCGAAGCGGTTGGTCATTGTTAGGAAGTTGTTTAACTGTTGAAACACAGCTTTTTCAATAATCTTACTGATGAAGGAGAGTTTTGTATAGGTCTGTAGTTCTGTAGTAGCAGCTTGTCCAAGTTGCTCTTTTTAATACAGGTTTGATAATTGCTGTTTTTCAGGGCCTGGGGGAAAACACCTGACAAATCAGATGTTATTACAGGCAAAGCTTCTTAAGGAAAGCTTTGGGTAAAACATCGAGACAGCAGGAAAAGAAGAGCTTAGTTGGGTACAATTTTTCTTCTAGGTTTTTTATTTATTTGGTGAAATTTTGGGAAAAATTCTGTCAAAATCAGTTCTAGTAGGAAAAATGGTACTGGGTTTTAGTGGGGGGGCTGCCCCCCTCTGATTTTTTGGGTTTTTTCAGCAAAGAATTTAGCAAATTAATTGCGGGCCCTGGTAGAGTGGAGTTCAGATGCTACAGTTACAGGGGGGGGGGTTTGTTAAAACCTGTCGACTGTGACAAAAATGCACAAGCATTGTTTTATGTTTTTGCTGATGATCTCAGAAAAGAAAGATTCCCTCGCATTTTTCAGTTGTAGGTTATATCTGTGGACTCTCTCTTTATAGATAATATAGTGAACCTGTAGTCCAGTCTTTCGCCACCTGCGTTCAGCTTTTCGACACTCCTTTTTTATCACTTCTGACTGGTGGAGCACTTATCCACGGAGACATTTTTTTCCCCAAAAAACGACTTTCACTTTAATTGGAGCAATTGAATCAATGATGTCTGAGATTTTAGAATGAAAGTTATCTCCCGCTCATCTACAGTGTTACAGGGAAAGTGGAGGTAGAAGAGTAAATCTGGTTTAAAAAGGTTTCAGCAGCACCCGTCCAAAAAGTGCTTTTCTTATCATGTCTCTTTGGCAAACTGAGTGATTGCAGATGATGCTTTCAAAAATAACAGAAAAGTGGTCAGATAGGGCAACATCAGTTATAGACACCTTGGAAATGTTTAGACCCTTAGTGATGATCAAGTCCAATATATGTCCCTATTTGTGCGTTTGCTGTTTAACATGTTGAGTCAAAACAAAATTTCCAAGAGTGTCACATAGATTTATTGAACTTCTGTCTTCAGGATTGTCCATGTGAATGTTGAAGTCTCCCACAATAATTAAACAGTCATAATCAACACATATCACAGATAAAAGTCATCAAAATCACTGAAAAAGTTTGTTTTGGACCTAGGAGGCCTGTAAATATTCAAAAACTTGGTTCGGACTGGGCTCTTTACCTGCAGAGCCAAATATTCAAAAGAGTCAAATTTGCCCAGAAATACTTTTTTACACTCTAATAAATCTTTAAAAAAAAGTGGCCACCCCCCTCTTTTTTTTGCTGTCTGCTCTCACAAAGAAAATTGTAGTTCGGAGGTGTTGACTCTATCAGAATGGGAGCTTCATTAAATTTCAGGTACCCATGTTTTTGTTAAAAAAAACATAACATCAAGATCGTGGTCAGTAATGAAGTCATTGATAAAAATGTTTTTCCTGACAGAGATCTAATTTTCAATACCACCAGTTTATATGACTTAGTTGCTGATATTAACTCTGTGTCTGGTTGTACCTGACAGTTTATGGTTTTTTTGATTGTTTTTTCTGTCTCTTATCCTTTTGGCTTTGTTCTTTTTTGCACGTATAAGCACAATTTTTTTACAACTATCTCCTATTGGGGCCCAGTTTTTCCCTGAATGCTCATTTCTGATTGAATACCACTGGGGCCAGACTGTATCAAAGTGATTTGAAGGTCCTGATTAGGAGGAGATAAATAGGATGTGATGGGGGGTTGGGCATTTGAAAGATGTTGGTTTAGTAGCAGGGCCTCGGCCACGGGGGTGGTTTAATGGAGATGATGTCAGAGCCATTTGGGTCCTGATTTTAAAGTCCCTTTCATGTTTCAGAATCCAGTAAAGCAAAAAGCGGGCTCAGTGGGGTGGGAGAGTTCTGTGCGGTCTGGGTCGGGTGGGGGTTGAGGGGGGTTTACCGGGGGGTTTTTTTTTTTCTGGTCTGGGTTTTGGGGGGGGGGGTATAACGGGGGGGGCCCCCCGTCCTGTGGATTTCGATGGGGAGACCTTTTGTGATGACCTCTCTTTTTCCCAGCCATCTGGCGGTTTTTTCTGTTGGAGCTGTTTAAGGCAGCGTTTTTTTTTGTTGATACCCATGTTCTCTGCTGAAGGTCGAAGCTGCTGGTGGATTATTTAATGAATAGAAGAGATTAGATGTGAGACGTCTTGCTCCTGGTTTTTCAAACAGAAAATATCTTGCTTAAAGAGTTTTCTTCCCCCCAAAAAAAAATTAAAGTTGTCGATGAAGCCAAAAGGTGTAGTGGCACATGTTTTTTTAACCACTTTTTTTAATCATCAGAAGTCTCGAAAAAATTTTTTCCACAGAAAATCCGTGCAAAGGGGCCCCTGAGAAAAACCTTGACCTCCAACAAAATTCAGAAGACGAGTGAAATCCTCCTTCTATCCTTCTGATTTTTTTTTAGCCACGTCATCCATGGCTCCACAGTGTATAATAAGGTTTTAGACACGGGCGTTTTCTGTGATTGCAAGAATATTTTCTTGGTACCACGTTATGGTACAATCAAAAATTCTGTGTTTTTTTGTTGCAGAAAATTTTTTTTTCCCCATCCACAGCTGTGTTCCCACTATTAGGGTTCTTGGTCCGGTGGGGGGCGCTTTTTTTCTGGCAATTTTGGAGAAGACTGTTTAGAATGAAGGGTTGTTCTTAAACCCTTTTATGTTCTCAGAAAAGATCATTTTCCTGGCTTTCATTGTGTAGTGGGGCAAATCTGTTTTGGGGGGAATTCCATTTTTTCCCCGCTGTCTCACTCCTATCTTTTGTTAACAGCAGCTCGCTGTCGAAGTCTCCTTTCCCAGGGGAAACGGGGGCATTTGTAATTCTGTAATTCTGGCCATTCTAATTTTTTTTAATTGCTGAGTTTCCAGTGAGTCGTCACCTTTTTTTTTTGGGGCCCTAAACATCCCGGGGGGTCGCCCGGTAGGGGAAAATTCTCAGTGTTCTGATTGCCGGCTGAGTTGTTGAGCTGTCACTGTTTGGGATCACAGGCAGAGTTGAATCATCGTTTTACCCCATATTCACCTCCACATTCACTTCAAGTTGATGGATTTTCATCTCCAAAACAGCCAATTTCTGTAAAAGTTTGTCAAAGTCCTCTGTGGTGAAGGGAGGTATTTTGTGCTGACTAGCTGGCGTCAACTTGTCCTGCTTTCGAGTTTGATTATAAAAACATCAAAATCCTTTAGAAAAAATAAAATAAAATAAAAATAAAAATAATCATTGGGAGTCGCTAGTAAGAAGTAGTTTTAGTCCAATATTTCTGTAATTTTGGCCAAGAGATAAAAAGTTAGGAGTAAAAGAATGAAAGCGAGCAGGGAGCTTAGGAGAAAAGCGCCTCCACCACCAGCCTAAGCTGTTGATGCAAATAAGGATGGATCCATGCTCTGATGTAGTTTGCTCCGAATGCTGAACAAACCATCTTTGTGTTGCAGCTGAAATCAAGATTCACAGCACCACAGAAAGTTTTTTTTCAATCTTTTATTGTCCAAGATTGGTGATATTGAGACAGGAGTGGCACACGATGTGTTCTTTTGCTGCTATTGCCCATTTGTCCTAAGTTTTACAGTTGCATTCAGAGATGGTATTCAGCATACCTTGGTTGTAATTACTGGTTATTTGAGCTACTGTTGTCTTTCTATCATCCAAAACCATTGTACATATTTTCCTGTGACCTCTGACATCAACAAGGTATTATGGTCCATATAGCTGCCACTCACTGGATTTTTTTTCTGCATTTCTGTGCATTCTCTGTAAACCACAGGTATGATTGTGTGTTAATTTCCCAGTAGGTCAGCAGTTTCTGTAACAACCCATGCCACTTTCAGAAACACCAAAATTCTATTTCCTTCTCATACTGACAACTGGACCTTCTAGATGCCTAAATACACTAGGTTGCTGCCATTGGCAAAGCAATTGAAGACCTGTACTTTATGAGGTGGCCTTAGCTTTTCAAATAATTCAGAGTGTTTACGAATGTTTAATTAGCAATCCATGACATTATATTTTCTTGGGTTAAAAATACAACAGGACACAGAGGTTCATTATTCCTGGACCATCTTCAAAATAGGTAAGACAATAGAACATGCCATTAATGTAAGCTAGATAGCGTGTTGATCTTTAATGGCTTTAGGATAATGTCCACTCACATAAAGTTGCTCAAATCTACACACAGAGCAATATTAAGCAGGTTTAACAACTTAAAATGTGACAAACAAGAATGGACAAGGATCCATGTTTATTTTGTTATGACATAGTTAGGAAGTTAAGTGTCATAATCTGTCTGTGTTCAGGGTTTTGAGTTAGGGTGCTGTTTATTTTCTCTGCACTGCCTTGATCTTCACTTGCTTTATTTCAGTTCATTTAGGCTTATTAAATTCATTCTGGTGTTTCGGTGTTTGTTTATTCCCTGGATTCCTATGTTAAATGTTTAAGTTTTTATTTTCTTGTAGATCTGTTTTCTCTCTGTTTATGTTCTTTTGATAGCATCATTGTTTACTTATTTCAGTTCACTTAAGATGTTTTCCCCAGACTCCCTGCTCATCAGTGTTAATTAGTCACCCTCCCTCAGTTACCTTCACTCTCTCTTCTCCACCAGCTGTTCTTGATTCCCCTCTGATTAGCTCCTTTGGTTCATTGGTCCATTCTCCACTCTCCCTCAGTATTTATACTCCCTTATTGCCATTGTTCCCAACTGGTTCCTCATGCAAACTACCCCGGCTACAACCTGCTTCATGTCCTTAGATCTACCTGTGTTTTCCTATAGTGTTTTCCTTCCTAAAGTGCAGCAATAAATGTGAAGAATACATTTTGTCTGGGAAAAGTAAGTTGATCAAATGTTAAAAAATGTTAATTTATCTTATTGTTGTTCAGTATGAGAGAAATAATAATAGAAACAAATATCAAAGCAACAAAGTGAAGTACATGTAAATTGGCACAAGTTTAATCTTTACTACATTAAAACAAATGCAATGAACCGGTAAATTCTTACTAATTATTGATATGACCTTTCTTTGAGTACCCTACTGAGTGAGACCTATTATGACGTTCATCTGAAACCATGAGTAAGTAATTGTGCAAGTGCTATTTAAATTAATTTAAATACTTTGTCAGCACAAATATCAAGACTGAAAAAGCCTTTCTTTTCTGGATCTGTAAAGAGACCTGCAGTGAGTAACCAAGTGAGCAAGCAATGAACTTGTCTTCATGTCATGCAGCTCCACAGGTCTGAAATGTCATTTATGCTGCTGAAATATAAAACAGCTGTTACACAAAGACAAGTGGACAAATTCAAGATTTTATCTTCTTATCAGTGGCCCTGCAGGGAAAGTGAAATGTCGCTTAAGCCAAAGTATTATCCTCCATGATGTTTATTGTCTCTCTGCCTCTGCACTTATCATACAGTAGTCAAGGTGTCAAGCTTACACCATAATTTCCCCAACAGCTTAGAAAAATAACAGCATAACCTGCTCTGTTATTTAGTAATTTTATGTCCACTCCTGGCACTCTTAATCCTGTATGTTTCCTGTGAAGATGGTTGACAGCTTGGTGCTGGAACAGACAGACAGCACAAGTGGAGAGGGGAGCGTGGGCAAACTCCGCCATCACTCAGGGAGGAGGGTCGAGCTCCTATGGTGGCTGCCTCAGCACGACCGCTGGTATAAACACACCTCCTACACTAAAAGCCTTGCAAAGGAGACAAGTCTATTGTAACAGCTGTGACATGCAGCCTGCAGCCTGCACCCTGCGACTATGAAATGAATGAGGATTATTTACGGGTTTGATGGAAGAAAGGCTGAAAATACCCTTTCAGCTCTTTCAGCTGATATTCTCTAGTTTAGGTTTAGGGTTGGCTGCCCTCCCCATTACCAGAGGAATAGAGTTCTAAATAGTGTCCAGCTCAAATGTGCTTACTGGGATTGCTATGAAAGGCTATTTTGACAGGGGGATTCAAAACAAATATAATTAAAAGTGCTTGTGTACCTCCTACAGTCCGTTTTCACCGTCTTCTCCTTCTGCATCCATCAACTTTTCTGTACTTTCCTTATGATAACAGTTACTTTAACTTTGATCCGGAAAGCTTTGTTGAAACCATAGAAAACACCAACACTCTATGCCCCTTCAGGGTTTATAATGGCTTTATTTACAAGAACAGCATTTCAAGATGTAGCATGAAGTCACAATACCTTTGCATTTGAATTATTCAAATTTGAAACTCTGAATTCAGCACAAGCCGCTCTTAGAGCCTTTTATTAACAAGCTTGGCTGCACGCCCATGAAGCCATGAGATCCTCTGACTCAATGCCATCGTTTATACAGTCAGCAATCCTCTCACCTGTCTGCACACGTACTGGCAGCCGCTTCATGCCCCCAAAGGGGTAAAAATAACCAGTTAATTATTCCTCCAGTGGAACTGATGCCTTCTTTCATCATACAGAATGTCTTTAGAAAAATCTCAACCGGACAGTGCCAACGCACATACCAACAGAGATGTGGAAGAGAGAAAAATCTCTCAGTCGTGAAGGATGTGCTGCCCATTAAGGTTATTCAGAACTTATTATGGATAATATAAAAGGAAACTTGGAAATATTAGCTGATACTTCATGTCAAATCCACAGCTTCCGAGAGAATGCTCTTTATCTGCAAAGTGAGGAAAATGCTGACACTTCCACATTTACTTTCTGAGTTTAAAAATACAGCCAGAACACATGACTTTTACTCTCTGAGAAACTACATGAGGCAACCATTTTTCAACATTGTGCTGAAGAATGTGCATACTTTGTAAGAACATCATCCATCCGTCTGTCCGTCGTTTTAGAAACATCCAATCTGATAGACAGATTACATGGATGCTCATCTTAAGCCCGATGGCCTGAATTAGACTCTCCAATCACCCCAACATTCCAGAATTTCAGCACTGATACAGGCACAGCAGGAGCATAACTATACAAAAACACTTTAGACCTTCTGGCTGTGCACTGCTTTGTTTGCATCATACTAACTTGAATAAGTTACAATTCATTTTTTATTATGTTGGCATAACCTGTCAAAGTATATGTGTATTATAGCCATATTTTGTCTCAAAAGGGTCATGTTTATGGGTTTTATCAGTTTGCAGCATTGAATTGCCCTGGGAATAGTTAGGATTTTCCTGCATTTGGTCAAAACTGAGAAACTAGAAATTCCCTTCTTCAAATAAAAAAAGGAAACAGCAACAAGTTAGATTTAAAAAATCATTTACCCGTCATAATCCTGATATTGTTGAATGTTTTTTATGTTTTCTCCCTCTTTTGTCTGATCTTCCTCTCTGTTTTGCCGTTTTTTTTCAATGGGTGGTTCTGTTTTCAGAGCTAAAATGTTGATGTATAATATTTACCCAGATATTCACCCAGATTAAGTTTGTTTTTATTTATTATTATTGTCAGACTTAAATATTTTGGATCATTCAAGAAATTAATCTCCAACAAAGATAACTCGAGATAAATACAAAATGTGGATTTCAAATTAATATGTTAAAGTAATAAAAACTATTCAAATGAACCTGGTCCCATTTGAAAAGGTATTTGCCCCACTTTTTAAATCAAAAATTAACTGTAATCAATCACATTTTTGAACAGTTGAGTTAACTTTCCAAATTGTCCTGTCATGGCCACAATATTCAACCTGGAGTTCTTCTTGAGCCTCCTTTCCAGCTCTTCTTAATTTAAAAGCCATTCCCTTGTTTAAACAATCCTCCTCTACAGCAACCTACCTTCATTCATTCATTTGTTAGCTTACTGCTGGTCCCAACTGATCAACTTGCTGGCATTCTCCTGCCTGTCTGTTTTCCTCACAAACAACCCCTAAATATCAGCAAACCTGCAAAGGAAAAACACAGACACTAATACTTACCACAACCTACTTGTCCACCATCTGGTTTGGCCTCTCCAGGATCCTCAGCCTATCCCTTGTGCCAGTAACCTACCTGTTGGTAGTAAGGCTAATTCTTATAATCACACGTTCTCTAAAATCCAACCACGCCCTTCTCTCATCCAGGGAAATCCCTGGCTGCTTCATAGAATGCATGAAACTCAAGACCTCAAAAGTATTCACAATTTTACAATTAACCTTCCTAAACTTTATTTTGGAACAAATGGTACATTTGTGCATTTTGATCACAGAAAAACAAACCTAAAACCAAGACAATGAAACTAAACAATATACCTGCTTTATCCACTTTATTCAAAGAAAGGTAGAATGAATGGCTGATGAAAAAGAATAGTTTCAAACAGATGCAGTTGTTTGTTCTGACTTTCTTTTTATTTCAGAGGAAATATTGCAACTAAAAAACAATGCAATACAAAATTTGTCCACTGTAGCTTTTTTATTAATTTAAAAGAAGGGATGACTTTATTTTAATCACAAAACAAAGAGCAAAGTTTTTCTCAAAAATGAGCAGTTCCTAGAAGCCAAAATTATTTCTAGACATATAAATTATGAGGCAAACAAAAAACAAAGTGGTTATATCATTTATATATTCATCTGAACTGATGAGACGTTTCTCATCCTACACAGTATTGTTTCTTCATTCATAACATATGACTCATTATGTAAACAGACTGATGGCAGGTCAGAGGTCAGAGAGAACTCAGGCACACATGTGTGGCATACCCTCCCCACTGTGGCCATGATTTCACACCGAGAGTTGGTTCACTGCAGCCGCTGTTTGTGCGTCTGTCTGCAGGCAGTTAGCAATCAGGCGCCCACCAGTCTGCATCTGTCAGACTGCAGCCAGGGAGCTTGTGCCTTCCAGTGCCCCATCCATAAGAGATCTGAGGCCAGCAGGCAGCCCACACAGATGCTGTGCATACTGACAAAAGGACATCCACCTACAGTGTTGTCTAAATGATTACCCAGCTCATGTAATCGTGAAAAAAAGCCCAGCAGATTGTAAAATCAGTGGAGGTTGAAGATGAGTTTATAGAGACACAAGCTTGTGTTACTCTGAAACTTTTCATTACTGCACTGCAGAGCTGCTTGAATAAAAAAGAACAAGGTTGAAAGGTTGTGACTTAGGCTGTGATTCCTGACTGAACAAAAAAGGGGCCGTTTGATAAGCTCGGGCCAAAAGGGCGTCATGCTTTTAGAACACTGTTTCTTCCGCGGAGGTGAGGGGAGGGTAAGTGAAGTGCACTCATACACGGCAGGCACATGTTCAGCTATTATTGCAGGTGCTGTTATTGAAGTTATAAAGCAATGAAAGTGTGACACTCACACACACTGACATGCAGGGGTAAATACAAAGCCACACTGTTACTCTGACAGATGACAGCTTCAATCTCAGCAACATTTTTCAACGGTTGTGCTGCCACAGAAAATAAACCATAGGCTTAGGAGCTTCAACTGGTAATGAATGATCATCAGCATCTGCAGATTTTGTTTTGGCCATCCCATAATAATTTTAATTTGCTTTTTCGCTGTAACATTTAAAAATTAAAATTAAAATTAAAATTAAAATTGGAGAAACTGACTTTAAATAATGTTCTTGTAATTATGGATCTTCCAATCCAATCCCATTTAATACCAAGGCATTTTAAAAATCATTGGTATCTTGACTAAACGTAACTACAGTT
This sequence comes from Crenichthys baileyi, assembly GCA_036173005.1. Classification (NCBI taxonomy): domain Eukaryota; kingdom Metazoa; phylum Chordata; class Actinopteri; order Cyprinodontiformes; family Goodeidae; genus Crenichthys; species Crenichthys baileyi. Next base: position 265,257 of record JAHHUM010001841.1, on the reverse strand, counting down.
GTTGGTGTACAGACCCCTCATAGAGGAGCTGCACTTTGCACAACCAATGTTTTAAAATCATGACCTGTTCTGTGCACTGCTTACAAAACTTTATTATAGTCTTTGTAGCCTATTTTGTTAAGCTAACAAATCAAGATTTCCCCAAACAATCAAAGAATTTTTCAGACTTTACACTGACCTGATTCTTCAACAAGTTTGTTCAGACACTCATCCATCCCCCAGCCAAGTCACTTTTGCTTAAAACACCTTTATCTTTAAAGACTGCCTACTTTTCTTCCATGAACTCCCGTGAATACCTCTCAGTTCTCAGCCATCAAACACCCCTCAGCTACAGAGCACTCTATCCCTCAGCCCCTTTCTCCCACCACCATTCTGTTCCTTTCAACATTACAGATAAAGAACGAGCTACGAAAAATCAAGGCTGCAGGTCCGGATGGCATGAGTTCCAGGCTCCTGATGTGTTGCGCAGATCAAGTGTGTGGCATCATGGGGTACATGTTCAACTTGAGCCTTAAGCTGGGTAAAGTACCATATCTGTTGAAGACCTCCTGTTTGGGGCCCTCAGCAGCTACAGATCAGTAACATGACCTTGCATCAACCTTGAGAGGTTGGTTCTCAATCATCTTTGCCCCCTGGCATCGGGGTGGAGGATGCCATCACCTACCTCCTAAACTGAGCTCTGACCCACATAGAGAACCATGGTATCACTGTTAGAATCATGTTCTTTGACTTCCCTAGTGTTTCTAATACCATCCAGCCAGGACCTCTGAGGAACAAGGTAGAGTGTTCAGAAGTGGACCACCACCTGTCCCAGTGAATACTGGACTACCTCAGTGGCCTCCCACAGTATGTGAGAGCACAGAGCTGTGTCTCTGACAGCCTGGTCTGCTGTATAGTGGGCCTGAAAGGATCTGTGCAGGCACCACTGCTGTTCACTCTCTACACTGATTCGCCATCAACTCCCCAGGCTGCTACCTACAAAAGGTTCTCTTGTGACTTTGCCATAGTCCGGTTCATAACAGGTGAAGACGACTCAGAAAACAGACAGGGGACACAGGACCTTGTGGACTGTTACCAGCGGAACAACCTCTTGAAATATGTGGGCAAAACCAATAAGCTGGTGGTAGAGCTCTGCAGGAGTACACTCAAAAAAATAATTTGTTGGATGAACGCAATTTGATTGTGGCACCTATTTCCACGTAACTGAATCAAGTACAATCACCCATTTTTAAAAGCGTCAAACACATTGGCCATTTGGATTGCATTGCATTGGATCAACATATGCACTTCCCATTGAATGCAAATGTTTTAAGTACATAGAGATTAAGTTGTTTTAACTCATCCTACACCACTTCAAGTTCAGGACAACAAATTTAAATCTTGTTGAGTGAACTGTGTTAATCAAGGCAACTGTTAGTTATGCTTAATTAACCAACATGGGGTTTGATGATTTTACTTATATCAGTCTAGTTCTTTCAGTTAGATTTGCTTTTATTTGTTGCACAATACATCATTTATCAACTCATTCATTTACAATAAAAAAAAGACAAACAGATGATAATCAAATAAACTTTATTAACTGGACATAACAGTCATAAGAGTTTATTTGTCAAAATTTACCTTGCATTACAACATCAAAAATAGATTTTTGTATTAAGTTATAAAATGAGACAAATCGATGTTACTATTGTCAAACAAAGAAAATGTAAGAAATACCGAAGTACAGATAAATATTTGAGGCAATACACAAAGGAAAATTTAAAAGGAAAATCTGTAGAAAAAAATGATTAAAAAAGGAAAGACAATTGAAATTAAATGGAAAAACAGGGGCTTAATATCAAATTAAAGAACTGTTAAAAATGACAAAGAGTTTGTCACATTTAATAAAATGAAAAATATTTTTGTATAGCTAATTGTCAATTAAAGTATTCAACCAATTTTTTTATTTCTGTATTTATTTTTCCTTTTGGTTTGGTCCTCCACTGCTAGCAACATTGCTTTGCTTCTAAAACAACCCAGCAAAAAGAGGAAACAAATTAAAGAATAGACTTAAAAAAGGTGGCAGTGCAGTTACACTTTACATTTCCTTAACACATACAAACCACATATAAACACAATGCAGATGAACCTGGCAAATAACAGTTCAAGGAAACTCCAAAATGCAATAGAACTATAAAATGTTGACTTTGTTCTAAAAATTTCAAACGTCAATACTTTGTAACAGTCTTATAATTGCACAATTAAAATTATTGCCAACTGACTGACTGACTGACTATTTTTACTATGCAAACACCCCTCAAAAAACAAAGAACAAAAATGCAGCGGAAAGAAAAAGATGGGGAGACTCCATGTAGATCAGTTACATTATGTTCATCCAACTCAGGACAAAGCATTATGCTGTGTGTGTGAATTAGTATAGTAAATGTATTTTTGGAAATTAAAAAATGAAGGCAAAAGAAAGGTGAAAATGGATTTTTGCAATGGAAATTACTATTGCACCAATGAATGGTCTGTATCAGTGATTTTCAAGTGCACTCACCCCATAAGTTTGTTTTTCAGAAACTGTGCCTTTGAAGAGAGTCTTTGTCCATCAAGATTTATAAGTATAGACCTCAAAAGTGCCTCAAAAGTGCATTTCAGTTCTGGTGGGTAGCTCAGGTTCAAACAGTAAATGAGTCCAAACACCAGAGCACATGGCCTGTGCAATGTTACCCAAACCAGAGGGAGCCTCAGCACCCTCACTTAGGACACCAATGCCCTCTGGGTCATCTTCAGGTTCAGCACCTTCCTTACTGATGACATACACCCCCATCACAGTTTGCTCCATACAGCTGTTTGCCTCGCTGTCTGTATTCTAAATTAAGAAATACAAGATGACAAAGTTAGATTTAAGAGATTTAAACACCTTTTGCTTAAAGCTGCAGTAGGCAACTTTTGGAAAAATAAATATTTTTACAAGCTTCTTTGGGTTCTCCCAGTGGTGCTGTGGTTTGCAGAAATAACTCAGAGTCAGGACTAGTGTCTAGCAGTGTCAATCATGCTCATATAAGCCCTACGCTACAGCCCTCCCTCCACAGCTCATCTCCCACATCAGAGCCTGCTGTGAACAAGAAGGCTAATAAGCTGGGCCACTGACAACTGTGGACAAAGCTATGGTACATTCACTGGTAGGTTTTTTCCCCCCCATTAACACAGCTGCAGCACATCAGCAGTCTGGAGCTTTTGTGGGGCGTGTTGGATCCATAAACCCCCCTGATTGGTGTACGTGAACTGCATTGGCTCTGATTGGTTGTGTCAAACCAGTGTATTTCTTTCAAAAAGTTACCTACTGGAGCTTTAAACCGTTGTTTTTGTGTTTTTCAGGAAATTACACACATCTAAACTTTGTTATTAGGGACTTTAATCCATAAATTATAGAATAGACATCTCAAGTGAATACAATTTCAAGTATCCCTTACATAGGCACAAAACAAAAAGTTACCATATTTCAGGTGCTAAAATGAAAAGTGTTAGTACAAACGACCTCTAAAAAAGTTTTTCAGCATTTATACTTAGAAATGCTGATGACCAGGCTGGTCTGAGTTGAAGATTTGATGGTTTAATCTTAGCACAGATTCAAAAGTATTAAGTCCCTTGATGCATGTTTGATGCATTTGTGTGTTGGTTGATCAACCTTAACTGTGAATACACTTCTTCCTTTTAACACCAAATCCATAAATTCTTTTTTTGCCAGGGCAAATACAATTTTGGCATTCAAAATACATCTCCCTTAATACCAGGTTTCTGATTAAAATTCTACTATTTGCATTTAAGGCTATGTCACAATTTGTATAACATTTTGACATTTAACATTCCTTTATTAATTTCTTGCAGTCTTCATTTAGGTAGGTGCACAAGGATTGCAAGATGCATGCTCGCCTGGTATGTATGGTGTCATGCTAGAAAGGAGGAGGAGATTTAATGAGCCAAAACTTTGCCCTTTTGAAGCTAGGGTAATCAGTTAAACATGCAAAAATCAAGTTAGGTTAAAAATTATGCAATAGATGTACCATTTGTTAAGAAGCAGAGACAAAATAGCAAACTTGATATTACAATTATTTTGCTGCAATTATTATCCTCTGGCAAGCGCATGGAGGAATGCCACCCCACACCATTACTGACCCACTGCCAAACCGGTCATGCTGAAGGATGTTGCAGGCAGCAGATTGTTCTCCACGGTGTCTCCAGACTCTGTCGCGTCTGTCACATGTGCTCAGTGTGAACCTGCTTTCATCTGTGAAGAGCACAGGGCACCAGTGGCGAATTTGCCAATCCTGGTGTTTTCTGGCAAATGCCAAGCGTCCTGCACGGTGTTGGGCTGTGAGCACAACCCCCATTTGTGGACGTCGGGCCCTCATACCATCCTCATGGAGTCGGTTTCTAACAGTTTGTGCAGACACATGCACATCTGTGGCCTGCTGGAAGTCATTTTGCAGGGCTCTGGCAGTGCTCCTCCTGTTCCTCCTTGCACAAAGGCGGAGGTAGCGGTCCTGCTGCTGGGTTGTTGCCCTCCTAAGGCCTCCTCCACGTCTCCTGGTGTACTGGCCTGTCTCTTGGTAGCGCCTCCAGGCTCTGGACACTACGCTGACAGACACACCAAACCTTCTTGCCACAGCTCGCATTGATGTGCCATCCTGGATGAGCTGCACTACCTGAGTCACTTGTGTGGGTTGCAGAGTCCGTCTCATGCTACCACGAGTGTGAAAGCACCACCAACATTCAAAAGTGACCAAAACATCAGCCAGAAAGCATAGGTACGGAACCACTCCTTTATTGAGTGTGTCTTGTTAATTGCCAAATATTTCCCCCTGTTGTCTATTCTATTTGCACAACAGCATGTGTAATTGATTGTCAATCAGTGTTGCTTCCTAAGTGGACAGTTTGATTTCACAGAAGTTTGATTTACTTGGAGTTATATTGTGTTGTTTAAGTGTTCCCTTTATTTTTTTGAGCAGTGTAATTCATTTAACGTTTCATTGTTTTACATTAAACCAACAAGAGACAATAAGGTAAAAACATAAACATAATATACAGGGGTTAGACAATGAAACTGAAACACCTGGTTTTAGACCACAATAATTTATTAGTATGGTGTAGGGCCTCCTTTTGCGGCCAATGCAGCGTCAATTCATCTTGGGAAGTCCTGCACAGTGGTCAGAGGGATTTTAAACCATTCTTCTTGCAGGATAGTGGCCAGGTCACTACGTGATACTGGTGGAGGAAAACATTTCCTGACTCGCTCCTCCAAAACAACCCAAAGTGGCTCAATAATATTTAGATCTGGTGACTGTGCAGGCCATGGGAGATGTTCAACTTCACTTTCATGTTCATCAAACCAATCTTTCACCAGTCTTGCTGTGTGTATTGGTGCATTGTCATCCTGATACACGGCACCGCCTTCAGGATACAATGTTTGAACCATTGGATGCACATGGTCCTCGAGAATGGTTCGGTAGTCCTTGGCAGTACACGCCCATCTAGCACAAGTATTGGGCCAAGGGAATGCCATGATATGGCAGCCCAAACCATCACTGATCCACCCCCATGCTTCATTCTGGGCATGCAACAGTCTGGGTGGTACGCTTCTTTGGGGCTTCTCCACACCGTAACTCTCCCGGATGTGGGGAAAACAGTAAAGGTGGACTCATCAAAGAACAACACATGTTTCACATTGTCCACAGCCCAAGATTTGCGCTCCTTGCACCATTGAAACCGACGTTTGGCATTGGCATGAGTGACCAAAGGTTTGCCTATAGCAGCCCGGCCGTGTTTATTGACCCTGTGGAGCTCCCGACGGACAGTTCTGGTGGAAACAGGAGAGTTGAGGTGCACATTTAATTCTGCCGTGATTTGGGCAGCCGTGGTTTTATGTTTTTTGGATACAATCCGGGTTAGCACCCGAACATCCCTTTCAGACAGCTTCCTCTTGCGTCCACAGTTAATCCTGTTGGATGTGGTTCGTCCTTCTTGGTGGTATGCTGACATTACCCTGGATACCGTGGCTCTTGATACATCACAAAGACTTGCTGTCTTGGTCACAGATGCGCCAGCAAGACGTGCACCAACAATTTGTCCTCTTTTGAACTCTGGTATGTCACCCATAATGTTGTGTGCATTTCAATATTTTGAGCAAAACTGTGCTCTTACACTGCTAATTGAACCTTCACACTCTGCTCTTCCTGGTGCAAAGTGCAATCAATGAAGACTGGCTACCAGGCTGGTCCAATTTAGCCATGAAACCTCCCACACTAAAATGACAGGTGTTTCAGTTTCATTGTCCAACCCCTGTACATATATTAAATGATCAAATTACTATTTAACTAATCAAACAGGTGCTTTAGTTAAGTTTTTTTGAGTGTAGACTCCTCACACTGACACTGATATTTTACAGGAAGGGTGTCACTCCCTACTGAAGAGGCTGAGATCTTATGGAGTGTAGGGGGTGCTCCTGAAGACCTTTTATGACTCTGTGGTGGCATCAGCCATCTTCTCTAGTGTTGTCCGCAGATAAGCAGCAACTTATCTACAGCTGAAAGAAAGATAAGCTTATAATGAAGTCTAGTTCTGTCCTAGGATCCTCCTTTGACCCAGTGTTGGTGGTGGGAGACAGACCAACTGTGGCAAAAATAATATCACTGTTGGACAGTGTCTCCTAGTCTATGAGTGAAGCTGTTGCAGAGCTGGAGAGCTACTTTAGTGACAGACTGCTGCATCCTAAGTGCACAAAGTAGCGTTATTGCAGATCCTTCCTCCCAGTTGCCATCACTGCTCCAAACAAACTAAGAGGTGTTTACATCCCTGCAGTTATTTGCATAGTTTTTCCATTTCTTGTAAATAGTCTGTGGTTGTTTGTATTGCACAAATATACATGCACATGTTATACATTTTTACACTTTTATTTTTGAACATTTCTTTGAATCTGAGAATGCCATTTTTGGTAACGGCACAGTATTTTTTTTGTTATACTGTAAATTTGTCCTTACTGTACAGTCTCTCATTCTTACTCTCTGTTTCATATTTTTACATTTGTGTGAATCTGCTTGGTTCGATTTACCTGTCACTTTCCTGCTGGCACACCTGAATATCCCCACTGCGGGACAATAAAGGTTATTTCTTCTTATTCTTCCTACAGACCAATACAATAGTTGATGACTGAATGATGAATTATGAGGCTAAATTATTGTGGTGATATGATACAGCTCTCAAACTATAACTCCTGACTAAACATGATATGACTGGAAGTGAAGCCATGCATGAGTGTCATGGGGATAAAACGTTTTTATCTGGGGATTCAAAAAATGAATAAATATTGAGATTGCACTAAAATGACAGCAGGGCTTTTAGATAGTTCCAGTTTATGATTTGCAGTGGAGTTTGCAATAGACATGAAACAATGCAAAAAAAATATTTGTATGAACACGAACAGCCAGTTTTATCAGGTAATGCCAAAGCATCACAATTGGTTTTAAGGACTTTGATTAGTCCACTCGTGTTTGTTTTATCTTTTTTTTTGAGACCACAACCTGATGGTCTAACATTGTCCTACAGGATTTTCTGATAGAGAGAGAAATTCATGGCTCCATCAATTATAGCAAGATGTCCAGACCCCTGAAGCACTTAAGCAGCCCTAGACCATCACACTACCACCACAATGATGGCCTGTTGGAATGATGTTTTTTTGTGAATGCTGCAGTTTTACACCAGCAGGATACACACTTTCCAGGAAGTTGTATTTTTGTGGTTTATATCTTTCCAGACTGACATATATCAATTACTTTGTTTTTCTGAAACATCTAAGTGTGACAGAAACAGAAAAAGAAGAAATCTATAAGGAGACAAATACTTTTTCTATGTACTGTAGAATGTCCTTTGCAAACTTTCACAGATCAGAAACCAGAACTATTCAAAACTATGCAAATATTTTAGCCTAATCTCAACACGTCTTTGCTAAAAAAAACTAACAAAAAAAACACCAAAAAATGACGTAAAGGATTAAAGAGTTTTTCTAAAAACACCAATGGCCAGGGTTCACACCAGTTTTGTTATTGGCTAATGCTGATGATGCTACTTCTTGTAGTTATGATTTGACATGAGAAAAGTATGCATTTGGCTGGAGATCCACTGTGAAATCCTTTTGTTGACAGTACCATTGAACACGGATCATTCCTCGGGTTCTACCTGTACCTCTGGATTGTTTTACAAGTACTTAATCGCCCGACAGCATATGCCACAAACCTGTCTGTGATAATGTCCCTCAAAGTCAGTCAGTTAAATAATGTACTGCTACTAAAATTTTAAAAGAATACTCAGAGAAGCATTCTCAGGCCACATACCTCAAATACATTTTAAATAGTTTTTTTTTTTTTTTTTTTATGAAAACACGTCATTTTTCATGAAAATAAGAACAATCAGTAAAACCATAAAACCATTTTTGTTGCCTGTGGTACAAGTGTGTTTTCCATGATGCTGGCAACACAGCACATCCAAACTAATGTACTCGTATTCGTACTCGTACTCGTACTCGTAATGTTGGAATAAAAATAGGAGTAGTGGAGATAATCACATGTCACATTTCTTGAAGAAGCTGCTCTTGGAAGAGCATTAAGAGGCTATGTCAATGCTGGGTCTCTTAAATAGGAGCGTTGCAAAAGTACAAGGAAAATGGATCAGAAAGACTCTTCTGCTGAAGTGACATTTTAATCATTGCTAAACATCAGAAAAAATGCTTCACTTCTCTGACACTATTCGGTGTGCCAGGAAGAGCAATGAATGCTTCCACATTCAGTATTTAATAAAGCATCAAAAGCACAAATTAGCTAAGGGCAGCAGCTGGTGTTGCTGCTCGATATAATGGCTAGAAGCTGTTAGGGAAAAGAAATTTGTAAAACACTTAATTTTTCTTTTCTAATGTACTTTTGAAAGTCTAACTCAGGAAAAGCTAAAAAATTAGGATCATATTCATTAGGACTAAATGTGTTCTTACACCCAGAAATGAGGGTATCTATGAATCTATTTTATTTCTGCCTGAGCTTGGTCTCAGAGCAAAGAGAGAGAGCAGCATGTGTGAAGCATGCTGAGGACTGCTCCAAGCTTGTTTCCGGCCTGCAGCTTTTATGTGTAAAGCATGCAGCATATGGGGGTATTCATCTGAAAAGGCCCTTAGTTTGAACATACATACAGAGCAGAATGTTCTGCTTGTACCTTCACAATCAGTTTTAATCTTCATTATATTAGCAATATGTTTAATCAATTTCCTAAGCCAAAGTGGATCACTTGCACCTGCCTTTTTTTAGCTTTTTTCCAAATGAGGCCATAGCCCACATCCATAGCACAAAGAGCTGAGATACAGAAACAACTTGCCTTACTCTGTCCAAAGGCACCCACACATTAATTCAGGCATCGTATATTACACAAAACTGCCATTGCACTGACACACATCACATTTATTGACTTTCACTGCATTTCAGTAAGGTACAGATTCTGAAAGGATATATTAAAAGCTTTATAGTATTATTTATTATATTATATTATATATTATACATTATTTAATTAAAAGAAAAAGGGAAGACTGCAGACTGAGGAAAACAACAACAAAACATCAAAATGCTTTCTGTCGACTTGTTAACATTGTGGCTTTCCAATACTTGATGTTGACAGAAGACAAAACAAACAAACCTCACATTAGCTTGTAAAGTGTAGAGCTGAATATATATGTTTTTAATGTTTAAGCTTTATAGAAAAGTTGGTGTCAACAACCAATTAAAGAAAAACAAAGTCTCAAACTCATCTAAGAATGTCTGGAGGCATCTGGTCATGTTAGCAATAGATCCTTAGGGTCTTATTTATTGTATTTTGGTCTCTTTGTAGGTCGGGCTTTCTCTCTCCTGATGAGATCCCAAAGGAATAATATGTAAAAGCCTGGTGAGGACCTCAGCTGCTTTGCTACATGCTCGAAGCCATACCTTCACAGTTTTAGTGAATTGTTGAAGCTCTCAGTTGCGGAAAGTATCGCCTCCATTGTGCAGTAAGATGTTTTTGTGTCTGTGAGTTAACTTTAAGTGCTTTATTATTGTTATTATTAATAATAATAAATATTATATTATAATGGCAATAATCAGTCCCTAAAACCCTGTTTTAAATATCTTTTCTTTTCATTAGCAGCATAAAAGTGTGCTTCAACATGGGAACATGGAAAAAAGACACAATTGTGTTTGTAAAATGACTTCTAAAATGCCAGATTCCTTTCTCTCTCCAGACACCGTTGCTTTGCAGCTTTGTCGAACTGTACTGCAGCTCCCTCAGCCACAGACCTCTTTGACCCTTCGACTGCCTGACACAGATAGACATCACTGGAGTGAGACAGATGCAATCTCTGTGATCTTTCCTTGTATGTCTACAGCTCCACAGGATGAAACTATTAAAATGATTCAGGCGTCAAGTAGCCTGGAGCAGGTCAGAGAGGAGCAATGACAACCCCGATGACGGACTGCTAGTGATGAAGACGTCTACTCGCTTCCCACCCCGAGCTAACACCTGCATGTACTTCAAAAACTCAGCGTGTCTGTGTGTGTTTTATATTCAGGTCAAGGGCAAAAAAACATTTGTGCGCCAACAAAATGAGGTGCAGCCTGCTAATAACAGGCATATGGCCCTGGCAAAACATGTTCTTTTAATTGATAAATTGGATAGACGGTTTATATTCAACATTTTGGGTTTCATTTTATTTATCATTCAGTCACCCCTTGAGGAGAGAAAGCTGACTGAGTACATAAATAGGCCCATTTTATTTATAAATAAATGGGGGGCTGATGGGTAATGTTAGCCATTTGTGCTCTTATCCATTAAGAGATGATGCTTCCACATTTCACAGCTGCATCACTTGATGAAACTCCAGGGGAACAGATGTGTTTAAATGAATTTACAGAGAACTCGGATGTGAGCGACATGGTTTTTCATTATTTTCCTGTCATTTTGCTGAGAGCAAAGTCATCAGCTCTGCAGCAAGAGGTTCAAAGCCCAGGAACAGACCATTTCAAAGTCTTCATGTGGTTAAACAGCATGTACCAGACTACACACTAACACATGCTTATTCATTATTATGCAAATTACTGGGTGTCCTCTGGGGCTTCATGATTTCATATTCAATTATACAGTTTCCTCTGACACCTACAAGTTTTCTTTCCTGTTTCAATTGTTTTTTTGAACATCAAATCCACAATAGTCTTGACATTAAATTAAAGTCCTAATGACATTTGCAGAGGATTCCTTCGAATGTTTGGTTTTGCTCTGTCACACCAAATGAAAGAATTTTCATTAAAGGATTTGCAGAAGTTTATAAGCAATTTGCAGATCAGTAAGTTACTTATTAATAAACCTCGGCAACAAAGCTCACCAGCCTAAAAATTTGTTTTACTCCCCATTGTTTTAAGCTGCATTACGATGCCATTTTTGTTCTACAGGTGAATATTCAAAAGAAAACCATCCAGTGCAAACATCATTTATGTCCTCACAGCAGTTGATTAATTTTTTCTGGGACAATGAGCAGCTGTCATGCAGAGAATGACTGTCACCATCAATGACATTTCTGAAATGATGCCTAACATGATATGAATACAAATATTTTGTTAGCTAGCTATAAAGTGCAAACATAGTTATTCCAACTAAACTGTTGGCAACATAATTGGAAAACTTTGTTGGAGCTTTTATTATTATTTATTAAACTGCCCTGTTTCAAGCTAAAAAGGTGTCTGGGAGGTTCAGGGTTTTATAGAGGTAAAATTACTCAGTAAAATTACAAATGTCCCTTTATGGTAAGAATTTTCTTCATCTGGCTTCATTTAAAACCAGACCATTCAAAAGATGACTAGGACATGATTGCTACACCCTTACCACTAAAGCAAACATAAAAAGTCCTCTCATAAACAACAAACTTGGTCAGAACAAGATAGGAAGTTTTGAATTGTTGAGGCAACAGTAAGTGAAGTGAATTTTATTATCTGACCTACACATGCAAGAATTCATGTGTCTTCACTGTACCAGTGTTGGGGTCACCTTAAATTCAGCATCCAGTATTGTGATTTATGACTCCCACAACAGCCTGACAGGAAGTGTTACAAAGGTCTAATCTAAAAGTCCTACATGTGTTTTTACCAATGCTACCGCCACTATTTTTTTCCCATAAGTCTCATAAAAATTCATTTTTGGAATTTTTTAATTTGGTTACATGAAATACTCATTATAGACTTTTTAACATGTCCAATTGTTCATTTTTTGGAGATCCAATATTTAGTAATAGCAATAATAACTCAAAAAGTCAATAATAACTCAAAAGCAACAACAGAAGTGTCTGTAAGACAATTTTCTGGTAATGCCAGTGTCACATTACTGCAAATCTAATGTTTGTTTGTAAAACATACAATAATGCATGGCTTTAAAGCTGCAGCTGGTAACTTTAGTAAAAATTTATTTTCTTGCATATTTGTTAAAACTGTCACTATGTCCTGACAGTAAAATATAAAGTAGATAATCTGTGAAAAAATCTGGCTCCTCTGGCTCCTCCCATTGGTCCTACTGCTATTTGCAGAAATACACTACTTCCGGTCAGAATAAACTAATCAGAGCCAGGAGAAATGTCTTAGCAGTGTCGATCACGCTCATGTACACGCTGTTCACACCCTTCCCCACATACCGCATACTGTCATTAAAAGTAAAGATTGCCAGTATGCTGCAACTGTAGGGAAACAACCTAACATTACAGGAAAACTGCCAATTTCTCGAGTGGCACCTGCTCAGAAAACGTAGACAGGTAAACAGAAGAAGACTGATGACGAAAAGCAATTGGCATGTTTATGGAAGGCTCCACTGTGGGGGATGAGCTGTGAAGGGAGGGCTGTTGCAGAGCAAAGAGCAAGGAGGAGGGACCTGTAAGGTGTGCTTGTTCAGATTTTCAGGCTAAGTCCAGGTTTTATCAGAACTCCCTACTGCAGCTTTAACTGCAGCATATATAATTTGATCTCCAGCTAAGTCATGCTACCATGGATTTTATCGACATATCCAAAATTCTGTGATAGTGTATCGTAGTGTATCATAGTGTGTGGCATACACCACTGCTCTGTCTGCACCAATGAAGACTGAGTCACTTCAGTATGCCAAATGCCTGACGTAGCCATTGCAGCCACTTCAGACTAGGGACATCTGACCTACTTCCTGAAAAATTTTGCTAATGATTATTTGACTACTGGAAAATCCCCTAGATTGTTTATAGACAATTAAACTTTCAGCTCAGGTAATCATTAGGCATGGAAAAAGTGACATTGTGACTACAGCAAAAATGACTTTGTATGTCTTGGCGCGGTAACATACAGTACCGTTAATAGGCTTTACCCCAATACACAAACACCGTACAAAACGAGGGGGCATCAAGTCATGCTATATCAAAATGTTTTAAGAGTAAATTTAAGGAAAGTATCAGTCTATCTTGTGGTACGTTTTCAAAAGAAATTAATACATTTGAAACCAGAAATTTTCATAAACTGTAGTTTAAACAGACATAACCATTTTTCTCACTGTCTGACATTTAATCCAACTAACCTCTTTTTAAATGCCAGAATATATATATTTATATTTGGGGCTGCACGGTGGCGCAGTTGGTAGCACTGTTCCCTTGCAGCAAGAAGGTCCTGGGTTCGACTCTCGGCAGGGGGTCTTCCTGCATGGAGTTTGCATGTTCTCACCATGCATGCGTGGGTTCTCACCGGGTACTCTGGCTTCCTCCCACAGTCCAAAAACATGCCTGTTAGGTCAACTGTTCTCTCTAAATTGCCCTTAGGTGTGTGAATGAGTGTGTGCATGGTTGTTTGTGGACTGGCAACCTGTCCATGGTGTACCCCGCCTCTCGCCCATAGACTGCTGCAGATAGGCACCAGCTTCCCCACGACCCACTATGGAAGAAGCGGTATAGAAAATGACTGACTGGCTTTTTTAACTGTATGACTTGGGTGAAACATTTTGGGTATCCCTCCACAGTAACAGTTTGTTTGAAATTTTGACCCACTGCTCCTGACAGAAGTAGTGTAAATGAAAAAAAAATTTGATTCATCGCATACACATATTTTAGTTCTGCACACAAATCTTCTGTAGGACTTGAATCAGGACTTTGTTATGGCAAATTAAGAAGACCCACTTCTGCCTAGCTAATGTCTTTGGAAGTTACATTTTGTTCTTTCCTTGTAATGGCATCTATCTACTGTTGAATTGAAAATAGTTAATACTGCTGGCAGATTTAGGTTTAAAGTAATATTTTAATTTTACCAACATGTTTCTTCTGACTGAAAGTAATATTAATAATTCGGAGGGACCCTGCCATAGTTGGGACATAAATCTGAAGGAGAATGTGTGGAGTTAACTAAATATTAGGGTGATGGCATGGGAGCCTTCTGACCTGAAAGGCTTGGAGTTCATCACCAAAGATAAATCATCAGAACACCAAAGGAAAAAGCTGGTCAGCAATTATAAGAAGGGTTTGATTGGTGTAATGCCAATAACAATCTTTTCTTTGGGTATTGTAAAGATTATATATGCATTTTAACATGCCATTTTTTCAATAAAAGTATTTTTTGTAACTACTTTGACATCGCTTTACTATCTTTTGAAGGATGCATCACATTTTCTACCAGAATCAAACTTCTTGGTTGAATTAAAATAATAAAATGTTGTATCTCATTTATGGGATGAGTTGACATTGCTTTTAAAACAAAATGAACAAAACAAAGGACAAGCCAGAGCAACATATGTTTTGGCAGTTTATTGCAATACATGTGAGCCTACTTCTCCAAGCCTATAAAGGTGCATGCACTCCTAAGATTATTTTCTTGTGATGTGGATGGCATTCACCAATAAGGCCTTGCAAGAGCGACCAGAATGTGTTTTTACATCACACTGACTAAGATTTTTTTTGTTCCGTGCTATGCAGTGCCACTGGTCATATGCTTGTGATTATTATAACAATAAGGTGTGAAATTTGTCTTCAGCTGGCTTTCACAAATATGCTTCATTGGGAGAGGAAATGCACTCAAACTAGCAGAAATGCTTTAAGTTGGTTTATAGATAAAGAGTGCAAACTTGCTCAAAATATTTTCTGAAGCTTTTTCCACTTGTTTCATACATGTTAGCATAATTATTTTACCCTTTAAGTCAAATCAACCCCTCAGAGAGATGCTAACATGACTGTAGGATGTCACTGTTTTGTTGATGTTGAAATTAGGACAAAAAAGCAACAGTTCCAGTACCATGGAGAGGAGTTAAGTTGTTAACTAAGGATATTGCATGGTCACTTTGATTTGATTGTATTTTATCTTTCAAACACTTAGTAGTAATTATTTCAAATGTAAGTAGAAAGCACATATTGATAAGTCTCTTAAGATACTGACTCAAAAAACCAAACAAAAAAGAACCCAGCTACAGACTGGATACATTCCCTTTCCTGGTTCAGTGCAAGCAGATGCAATTACATTAAATCTGCCATTCAATATGGCTACTGAGTGGCTATTATTCACCATCATGCACCTCGGAAGGCCTTTTTATTTAAAACCCAGAAAGGACTTTGATTTGACCAAGAGCCCAAGCTATCGTTCAGACAGTGAAAATAAAATACCTATTAACCTTTTATATTTCTCGTTGCATATGTAAGAGTTGGAGTCCCAGAAATCATTAATAAGTTGTACTCAAGTGGCAGATCTAAGACCCTGCAGTTATGCATGTGCACAAAAATTGACCTCATCAGGTTGTTTAATCTGCATACAATCAAAGTGTGCGATGAGCCATTAAGAGAAAAGACAATGGGAAGGGACACTTATGACGGGGTCCCCTGTGTCCTGACCAACAAAGACAGGCAGCTACCTGTCTTACTAAAAGTCTCCCTTTTTCTCTTTTTTGGGAGGCAACAATCTGACACACATTCAGGACCGATCTAGGAACCTCAGGCTGCAATGATGCCATTAGGAAATCAGTGAAAAGACTGAAAACTGAAGCTGAGCATTCTGTATACAAAGAAAAATCACTGTTATCTTTAAAGAAAAACAGACTCATTATTCTGATGAGAAACAGCTGGTGTGCACCCAATTATGTTCTGAATTTACACATGAGTTAAATTTCCTACAAGCAAAGATTTTTTTATAATTTCTGAAAGAAGGTTGAATCTCAACAGGCAGTCTTTCTCATTCATTCTGAATCAAAGAGAGACATTACTTTGGCAAAAGTTTGAAATTGAAGCATAATGTGTTTGGGAAAAAAACAAGTTAGTGTATGAAAGCTGGCAACTCAGCATGGCAGATGGGGTGAAAAATGCGGGAGGTGATTGCTCTCTTCAGACTCAGGAATTTTTAATTTTCTTTTTTTTAATCAATAACATAAAAGCTTAGTTTCACAGATGCTATTTTCATTCTATGAAAAAAAGATCACAAAATCCAATGAACATTTTAACACTCAAAAACCAAATGTCATCATACGCATCAAGAACGACAATGATCCGGACGGAGAGTTAGCTTGCTAATGGTACTGTAATTTAGTAGACAGAAACGGTCTCAAAGGCTATATGAAAAATGAGACCCTGTGACCTTTTAACAGTCAGGATTTTTATATTGCTTATTTAAAATTCAATGGGACATCTTCACTCAGGGAGGAGGTCATGAGGGTGAAAGGGGTACTGAGTAGAAAGACATTTAAAATAATAATTTTATCTACCAAACCGGATTGTTGTCATTCAAACTTATCACTATGATAAACTTTGATCAATTAGCATTCACCCTGTGTTGCAGAGTGATAAGTGCATTCTTCAACATGCTTCATCAGTCTAAATGGGATTGTCACAACTCATTGTGCAAATCGTTTATCAGATCCTCACTGACTGGAAAAAATGTTTGTCTTTAGCATGACTATGTGTGACATTTTGATGGTAAGCTTATAAATGAGTGGAGAAAGATAGTTAAAAATAATCTTGATGTCTACCACTTATGATTTTGTAAGCAAGTTGCATTATTTTAGAACAAAAAATGACTTTTTTTTTGTCAAGTTTGTGATAGTCGCAGCTAATGATGGGCTTTAAGGACAGTTATACTACAATGGGGGACAAAAAGGAGCATTCTCACAGACAGTTTAGATAAATGCTTGTTTATGTTTTCAGTTACAAGAAGGATTCAGCATTGACGTTTAGATATTTTACAGAACTAAATGGACACTTTTAGTACTTGGGCCAGTTCTCTTTACTATATATATATGCTTCCAATAGGTCAAATTATCAGGCAGCAGAGGATAAATTTTCACTGTTACGCTGATGATACTCAGCTTTACTTATCCATAAATCCTGATGAACCCAACCAGTTAGATAGACTACAAGCATGTCTGGAAGATATAAAAACTTGGATGACTTTAAATTTTTCGCTTCTAAATTCAGACAAGACAGAAGTTGTCATCTTTGGACCAGAGTGTTTAAAAAAGAAACTGCTTAGTCAATCACTTCACCTGGATGGCATTAAATTGACCTCCGGTAATAAAGTAAAAAACCTTGGTGTTATTTTTGACCAGGACATGTCATTTAAATCCCATATTAAACAGGTTTCTAGGATTTCCTTCTTTCACCTCCGGAACATTGCCATAATTAGAAATATCCTATCCAGGAGTGACGATGAAAAACTATTCCATGCATTTGTTACTTCAAGGCTGGACTATTTTAATTCTTTACTATCAGGATGTCCCCAAATTGCAGTTAAAAGCCTTCAGCTGATTCAAAATGCTGCAGCAAGAGTTCTGATGAAAATTAAAAAGAGAGATCACATTTCTCCTATTTTAGCTTCCCTTCATTGGCTCCCTGTTAAATCCAGAATAGAATTTAAAATTCTCCTTCTCACATATAAAGCCCTTAATGATCTAGCTCCACCATATATATGTTCCTAACAGAGCACTTTGTTCTCAGACTGCAGGTTTACTGGTGGTTCCTAGAGTCTCTAGAAGTAGAATGGGAGGCAGATCCTTTAGTTATCAGGCTGCTCTCCTGTGGAACCAGCTCCCGGTTTTGGTCCGTGAGGCGGACACCCTGTCTACTTTTAAGGCTAGGCTTAAAACTTTCCTTTTTGATAAAGCTGATAGTTAGAGTGGCTTAGTTTATGAGGGAGGGAGCAAGGCTCCCTCCCTGTTGGATGGAGTAAGGGGGAGTCAGGTTTAGCCTAAACCGGCTCAGTTATGGTTGAGGTGCAAACACACCCTCCAGTTCTGCTATCTGTATGACCCCTTCTCTTTTCCAATGGTTATAATCAGTCTGACAGAGAGAGGTATCCCAATCCTTGTGGTTTTTAGTATAACAATGACCATCAGTGGGACGCTTTGTTGGGTGTCTTGAGACGACATTGTTGTAAATAAGTGCCATTTAACTAAATAATCTGAACTGAAACTATCTGTGTAGTTATGATGCTATAGGCTTAGGCTGCTGGAGGACATAATGACCACTTTCACCCTCTTCGCTACATTGTCACACCACTCGCCAAGTTTGCATTATTTGCTGTTATTTCACCTTTTAACTTTGTTCTCTCTTTTCTCTTCCTAGAAGCTACACCTGGCCTGACTCTGTGTCTACCTGTGACACCTTTCTAAAGAGGGGAATCGTCCGAGCTTCTGCTGGCAACAACTTAATGCTCACCCTCTACCGATGATCCACATGGCCCTGTCTTTCAGTGTTTAACCCTTTCTCTCTCCTAGACATGGCTACTGACTGAGCTTTTACTGTAACTAACTCTATGTGCTCTCTTTCAGACTCTAACTTTGAAAACTGGCTCAGAGTTTATGTGTTCTTTCTTTCTAGATGAAACGACTAAAGGAGCTACATCCATTAACATTTACTTTTCCTTCCCATAGAAAGTACTCCTGGATCAGTGCTTCTTTGCGCTCTTTGTGTCTCTGCTCTGTTCTCTCTAACCCCCAGTTGGTCGTGGCAGATGGCCGCTCACACTGAGCCTGGTTCTGCTAGAGGTTTCTTCCTGTTAAAAGGGAGTTTTTTCTCTCCACTGTCGCTACATGCATGCTCAGTATGAGGGATTGCTGCAAAGTCAACGCCAGTGACTGTCCACTGTCTCTACATGCTCATCCAGGAGGAGTGACTGCTACAAGTCACTGACTGGATGCAATCTGCTGGGTTTCCTTAGACAGAAAAACGTGTTATCCAATTTGAATAAATAACTGAATCTGACTGCACTGTTCAATGATTAGGATTAATTGTAATGTGTGTACCTGACTGTTTTGAAGTGCCTTGAGAAAACGTGTTGTGAATTGGCGCTATATAAATAAAACTGAATTGAATTGAATTGAATACTGTTTATTTAATCCATTTAAGTGTTAAAAAGAAACACTGGGGAATATAGATGCTTGATGGACTTCACATACTTGTTCACACAAGCATTATCTTTTTTGACATGTACAACACCTCAATTTCTTAAGTTGATCATAGTGCTAAGGGACTTTTATTTAATAATCTACGTCTTCCTGTTTGCCAGTGGTAAAATATGACATTGAGGCCCATTTATCTTAGCCACTCTTCAAAATTAAAAAGACAAATTATTTTCACAATAGATTTTACATTTATCTCACAACAACTGCTGTATTCAAAGGCACTTTATAATTGTTATAAGTTGTGTTTGAAGCAGGGACAAAATGCAAATAAGAGCTTGGAAGCAGCATGTTGATTTGAAGGCTTTAATACAGAAAATGGCAAAAAGTTACAGGCAAGATACAAGAACAACAGATCATGGATCTGGACAGCAAACAACGGAAGGAACCAGCAGGGTTCCAAAGAAAACCAAAGAGCTTAAACACTGAGTAAAGGTAGGAGAATAATATTGATACCAGGCGAGCATAAACAGGGGAAATGTTCAACAGCTTATGGAGGACGTGAAACAAGGAGACTGAGAGGAGACAAATCAACTCAGACAACACACCGGGAACCGCAACCAAGGCACAGAAGGATCTACTAACAAAACTTACTAATAAAAATAAATCCATAGGTGATCAGAAAACAAACACAAAAGGAAAACCAAATGCGAACACCTTTGGGCCATGACAAAAATATTCTTGATTAACTTTTAAAACAACTATCTCACTTTGCAGATAAAATGTACAAATTGAGCCTTAAGGGTGCTATCTTTAGGTTACAGTGCAAATTTGGACAATTTCGTGTAAACTTGTTTAATTCTCCAATATTTGGTGGCTACTGCAGTTGAATTTTCCCATTGGTTGCAAATGGTACAACTTGGTTGATGTCTACATCACAGAACTTCACACTAAATACAGTATGAAGTTCATGCAAAGTTTTTCTTTCTTTGTTTCCATCTCTGATGTTCTGGTTCAGTTTGCTAGATGTCCCGGCAGTTAGTGATGCTTCCTTTTTTCCCTCTCCCTTTTCAAATTTACATCAAATATCTGTATTATAAGTCAAAATCAGGCAGCTTTATGTTTTAACTGCAGACAGAACAAAGCAAAAATGTTTAATAAAGGTTAAACCTTTAATCAACTTAGATAATATTTTGAAAATTCCTTCTTATTCCCCGTAGAAGTAGCTTATTCAATTAGTTTTCAAGTTTTTGATCAGTCTTATTTTATGTGGTGCTTCTTTTATCTAATTATTTGGAAGTAGACCTTAGTGTGAATAGTGTGAAAGAATTCCTTGTTCTGATTTTTTTAAAGGTTATGTAATACATTCTGAGACTGATGGAGACTGAATATGTATTTACATTAATACTGTATTGATTAAAGTCCGTCAGTCAGTCATTTTCTACTGCTTATTCCAGCAGTCTATGGGCAAGAGGTAGGGTACACCCTGGACAGGCAGAAAAGACTCGATTCCCCTCACATAAGGCAAATATCTTTTAATCTTCATAAGCCAGGAAATGGAAACAAGGGCATAGGATATATATATATATATATATATATATATATATATATATATATATATATATATTATATATATATATATTATATATTATATATATATATAGACTGAGCAATAATTAAAAAAATAACAACTGGAACTGTGGCAAACACTGCTGGATGGGGACCCAGGTTTGTGTTGGCACCATGCACAGTGAGGAGGATAGTAAGGTAGCTATAAAATGGCCAAAGCTTAATTTTACTAAATCTTTTAGGGTGAGATGCTATAATAAAAAAAATTTAATGCATTTTATGGCTGTTTATGCATCTCACTTAGGTATACCCATAAAAAGTAATACTAGCTTCAAAATTTTCTCCATAGTGCTGTTTATTTGCAGGTGGAATTTTTTAGACAAACTGATGATGGTTTAAAATAAGCTAAATTTCATGACATTAAATGTTATATTTGCTGCACTGTTACATAATGGTAATGCTTCTCGCTCCTCTAACCAAATCCTTGATTCGTTCTGCAATGAGAAGCTTTGGACATACTCTAAAATGTGTTTTGATGTGCAGTTTTATTTTCTCTCTGCTCACGATCTTTAGTGTTTTGTATAATAGATATGGCTGATTATTGCAGTTGTTTTAACTTTAAACAAATTAGCTCCTGCTGTGTCAACAGCATGCAGTTGGCCAAATGTTTTACATTTTAAACTGTAATTAAGGATGTCATAGGGTGGTAGGTATTTTTTTACCATTTCACAGCCTGCATAAAAAATAAACGGATGCAGTACTTGTGTTGTGCAATGAGATGCTACATGGATATCAAGCAGCAAGGGCCATGTGTAAGAAAGAATTGAAAAACTTTTTTTTTTCCTTCTTAAGCTTCTAGAACTCATTCATTTTAGTGATTGTTTAAAGGATTTTTCTGGCCCACATGCAGAATCATGCTCAGGAAGCAGGTTAAAGGGTAAAAAGGTTGATTTACATGTTTCTTAAACAACAAAATATGCAACGGAACTCTAGGAGATACTTCTGAGGGTCTGGTTCAGTAACATCTGGAAATAGAGGAGTCGTTTCTGAGAGGCAAATATTGGAGGTAATAAATAACAGAGGACGAAAGCAGCTTACTGTGAGAAGGGCGATGGAAGGTGTTGGGGGAATCACTGGTGACTCTGGGGTTGAATTTGTAAAGTCTTGGAGAAGGTTTGCGTCAGAGAAAGTGTCTGTAAAAGTAAAAGCAGGGTTGGACAGTAATCCAAATGGAGAGGGGAAGCAACCACTGGAGAGTAAGCATGGAGATGGAGACTGAGGACCAATAGAGCTTGATAGGAAGTACTGTAGCTTGAATATGGTTGCGGGGAAAATTTGTCATCCAAAGGTCCTGATGGAGAAATCCGAATATGATGTAAGTCACAAATATGCAGCTTCAACTTTGAGGCACGAAGACCACGAAGGTAAGCTATAGGGAGATACGTTTCTTCAGAATAACTTTTCAGCAAAAACATGAAGAAACTCACTTGGACCACGAAAGGTAAAACAGAGGGCTTGACTCTACCACATGGGTTGGCCATTAGGTAAAGAATAATTTTTTGTATCTGCTTAAATTCTCAGTAGTCTGATCAGGATGTTCAGCTCTGGTGTGCAGTCTGCCACAGCTCAGCCACACCCCTCAGCAGAGATCTTCTGTTCCAGAAGAACACTCACACAAACATGAAAACAGAACCACGCACCAGGACCATGACAATTTCCTTTTAAGAACATCACCTTAAAAAAACTTAAAGTCTGTTTCCAGACATTTGGTCAGAATTGTATCAAGCTTCAACTGACTTGACTCTTAACATCTTTTGATCATGCTTTTTTTAAAACTATTGAAAGCTTACAAAACAAATTCTCAGTTTAAGAGTTTGTTGCCATTGGCACCACAAAGGTCCATTATTAGCATTACAGACTCATTCAATAAATATTGAAACACATTATAAATATTAATCATACACATACTGAAGCTTTTATTTCTGTTAATTATGAAGATAGTCTGCTTACAGCTAATGAAAACATAACAATTAGGATTAGAATATTACATCAAACCAATCAAAAAACATTTGCTAATACAGAAATGTAGGCTTCATGAAAGGTATGTTTGATACCTGCTTTAAAGTTGTATTTAAAAGGTACTTTTATTTTGTGCTCATTCCCCAAACTCCTTGAAAATTTATTTTGCATCATCCAGACTTTAATCCCATAAATACAAGCATTAGCTTAAACTGTCCCACCACATTCTTATGCTGTAACAGAGCTTCTCTTTAATGGGCAAAAAATAACAGAACTGAAATTTTCCTCGAATCTCTCTGAGAGTTACTAAATTCACAAACCTCATCCAATCTTACACACCTCACTTCTCTCGCTCCCATTTTCTACCTGCCCTCTTTAAACAACTCTGCTCCCAACTGGTCAGAACAGCCTTTTGATCTTTGGTGGTTCATTGTGTCAGTAGAATATTTTAAACCCTTCCCTTATTAGACATCTATAGAAGCTTTGAATTTGCTTCCCACTTGCGTCTAGTTCCAAGATCAGTTTTGCAAGAAAAATGTTCTCTATACCTTATCTACACCTTTTAAATCATTGGACCACATGGGTATGATTTATTTTCATGGCATCATATGTATCTCTTAGAAAATACACTTCTATAATGGTCTAGTTCTGGTTAAAAATATCTATGCCTGTTAAAAACTGAGTTCAAATGATTACTTAGCATAGAATAGTAAATGTTTTTTATGTTTTTTGTGATAGACTGTACTTTCTCCAGCTTGCACTCCCCATTGTCACATGTTTTCAGGACCTTTCATCCACAAGGTTTCTGTACAATGTGTACATTTGGCCATCAATGAACATCTTGCACAATGGATGAAGAAAAAAAGAAAGGTCTCTTAAACTTTTTCATCACTTTCTTTGCTTTTGGGTTTTTAATGCACTATATTTTCTCTTTTAGGAACTTTTAATCATTTCAAGACCACTTTAATCTTGAATTGCTGACCCTTTGATTAGTTTCTGATACCAAACCTTTCAGAGCAAATTACAACAACAATCCATTCTGAGGTTCAACTAAAATATTTGTTAGTAAAGGATGTAATTTACAAGCTTTCTTTCTAATGCTGATCAGTTTTACACAAGTTTAAATATCTGCGCTGCTTTGTCAACCAATAAGAGAACTTTAGAAATATTCAGTAATGAATGCAATTTTAGATACTATTTACAACACTGTGACAGAACAATGGAGTATATCTACAGCAGTTTTGCTTACTTTATAGATATAAGAAATGGTTTCTTTTCTATTTCTTAATTTGAATTCGGAAAGGACAATATTTAACATGGATATATTTCAAATTTGGGGCGATGTTGGGGTATGTTTGTCTCTTCAGCCACTGAGTAATTGAGATGGACCCTCTTAAAATCTTTGCTCTGTGATTCTGCAATGTGTAAATAAAAACATTTTAAAATCCAGAGCTTGAATGATTTTCCACTTTTCCACAAAATGTCATTTTGTTCTCGAAGCTGCAACAAGAGCATTGCAATTTCTACAAGTAGATGCGGCATTTCAGCTTTTGTTTCATGACATGAGTGCAATCTATCAAATGTGGCGGGACCAATGGTGCTAGCATTTCAATATTCATGCTCAGGTTTTGTCCATCAGCTAAGGCTGAAATCTCATCGTAGGTCAAACGGCATTAACAGCGAAAAAGGATATAAAAGTGTAACATATAAAAATCCATTTCTTTGAGGCAGTTAATCAGACTTATGCATGCCGTTCTGCAACACATTTAGACCAAAAGCAAAAGCTTTTATGTGCATATTTTAGGTAATTGATGGCTTCGTATTTGATTGGTTAATGGAGTTTATTCAGGATTTTGAAGTTATTTTTGAGAAGCCTGCAAACGTCTTAGGGGGTTTGTTGCAATTATGAATCACAGAGAAATTCCTCTACACATGATCTCTGCTTGAACTGTGCCAACAGCTGTAACCTGGCTCACTCAAAAATAGTACAGATGCTTTTGAGATTAATTGATTTAAACAAAAGTCTGAATATTTTTTTTGTTTTAATAAGAGTTAATAACATACAGTAGGAATAGTTGGCTTATATTTTGCTTTGTTGTGGAAACACAAGACTTTTTTCTATTCTGGGAGATTTTTTATACATGTGTTTGTTTTTTTCTGTACTGATTTAATACCTAAAATAACTGTTCTACTTAAAGTATACTGTTTTTTAATGGATTCTGTACCTTGCAAGAGCTAATTAAGTATGTGCTCACAAATTAAATATGTTCATTTTCAGTATATAGTTACAATGAAACATTATACTGGTCTTCAGGTCAATACAGGCCGGTTTTCTTTGCTTAAAACAAAAAATCTGCATTGTTGACAACATAAATGAAAAGGAAATTATTTTATTGAGACATGAAAACAACCAACCAGCTACTTTTGTTTGACATTTTTAAGAATTTTGACCAACTGTGACTTTAATTTTACAATCAATAAAGACATAATAAAAACAATCAACTGTATTTTAGTGCTTTTACTGGTAAATCTTTGTGCTGTCTTTTCATCATTATGATCAATTAATTATTACAGACAATGATGGTGGAACTGCAGCAGATGTACAAAATAACATTATGGATTCTTCTCACCTCTTTCAAAATACTGATAATTTACCTCTTTAAAGTACTGAAATAACATTAAGGTACTGCTGCTATTATGTAACTATGAATTGCTGTGCATCAGCCCACACAGAGAAACCACAAATCATTTGTCACGCAAACAACAGAATCACACAGTATGAAGCACCAGTGGTCGTTTGAAGGGGTTGAGTTACACACATAATGACCATTTAGTCACCGAGTTGTAGCTTAAAGGTTATTCAGGATATACCTAAATGCTAAGTAGTAAAGGCCACAGAAGAGGGGTATATTTTCTGCAGTAGCAAAATGTTTTGCTGCCTTCCACTGATGGAATGGTATCTTGACAACTTGTTTTCCCTCCAGCAATTCTCTTAAATTGTCCTTTTGGAATACAGCCCAAGCCCAGTTTAGTCTGTACTACATTAAAACCATGATTTGACCCTGGCACCATTTCAGGTTGGCCAATAGCTAATCATTTTGAGTGCTTAAGAGAGCTCAGAGTAACATGACAAGGCCACACTGGCTAGGCTGACCAAGGGACTGCTTTCAGCTGTCGTTTCATCTCCACAAATCAATGCTACAATACAAGAATTTGTTAATAAAATAATGTTTTACATTTTTTACTAAACTGCTCAGACTGGCAAAACAAAGCTCTTGGAAAGAAACCAGAAAATCTAAAAAAAGGAAAAAATGTGAGTCACTCATAACTGACAGGTCATAAAAAGTGTCTGATTAGAGCAATATCTCTGAGACAGGTGGAAATAGTACTAATTTAAACCCTGTCAAGTTACAGTCCTGCTATCAAAATCAATGCCATGGAAAGAAGTAGCAAGTAGGCAGTTGGTGAAGTTAGAAAGAAACAGCACCAGGCTGTATTACTGTACTGTATTATTTATTTGGATACATACTCTATGCTCCGTGCTATGAATACACAAAAAAGTGTTTCAGTCTAAAACATCTAATCTATTTTTGCAGGAATTCTGCCTTCGATTCATCCAACCTATGCAAAAATCAGAAAAAGGGCACTAAAACGTTTGACTGGTTGGAGAAATAGTATCTGCTTAAAATCTATAAGAATAGAAAAGCTGCATTAAAACCATTCTAAATGTAGTTTTACCTGTCAAATCTAATTGATATAAACTATCCTCAATTATATTTTTTTCTACTAACTCCTACTTACTATACTTACAAGTTGCTTAAAGTTAAGATGCTTTCTGGGTCTGCTCTCCTGCTCTGAACTTAAACATGCTATTTGTAACCACACAGAGTTTTGAAAGAAAGAGGGCAAACAATTTGTGAACTGAGTTGAAACACTGTTTGTGCATGTGGGACTTTTTGTGCTGTGTTTATGAGCCAATGTTCAGCTTACTGAGCTTCTGGTTTAAAGAAAACAAGGGAAGATGAACTCTGCTTGGTGTGCTGCTTTTGTGTGTGTTTGTGTGTCTGCTGTTGCATTTCGCTTGTCAGAACCTAACAATCGGGGGGTGAAAGTGTCTACAGAGAAAAAAGTAAAGTGTAGCATTTGATTTGCCAGTTTTCACCATTGAGCAAAGGTTATTCTGTGCTAATTGTTCTTTGTCTTTATAATTGCAGTAGAGCACAGTCCAAAAATTATTGGCTTGCCTGGTAAAGATGCATTAAAATCCTTCAATTTACACATTAATCAGCTGTAGCATCCCTGCTTAGTAAATTGCACAACCTTTCTCTTAAGCTCACACGAAAGGTTTTCTATAGGTTTCAGATATTTATAAAGATTTTAATAAAAGAAAGATGTCTTGTGAGCCATTTCTGTGTTAATTTTGACAAATGTTTTGATCATCACCCTGCAGAAATAACCAGTACAAGCCCATTGTGAGCGTCCTGAACATAAACGAAAAGCAGCTCTGGGCATAATACAAACTATTAACTAATAACTCATAATAGTGATAAAAAACAAACTAAACAGACATAAGAGAGACACTCGTATATTTAAGACCAAAATACAGCACCTAATAAAGAGCCCTGTTGAAATAAACCAAACAATTCACCTTTTTCAACAAATTTACATTTTTGAAGAAAACATTTTCCACATAGAATAAAGCTATGTATGTTACATTCATAATGTTTACTTCCACAATCCAATCAAAACATTATAGTGTTGTCTGTTAAGATAGAATTTATACAATTTTTAAAATAAATCTAAATGTAAAGTCATTCCAAACCCATAGACAGCCTCACAATCATATTCAATACAATACACTCAATACATATTCCAAACTCTCAACATGAATTTAACAAAGAAGGAAGTCAACACTATCTAAATCATGTTTAGTTGTGGGTTAAACGTAATATATCCTAAATCGCATCTCTTTCATTTTATGGGGTGGTGGCAAAGAAATGTAGCCAGTACATATTCTAAGGATATCTTCTATTACTGCCACCTGCTGGCATGTTTGTTCCTTCAAACTTTCACCCTCGTGATAGTTTCCATGAGAGTTTGATGCGCACATTTGGGTTAAGTGGGTCTCCAAAATACTGTAGTCTGTGATCCATCAGCAGGCGCAGTTAAGTGTGTGATCCACAGTCAGTACGTCATGATAAAAAAAACAGTGTTTTAGTGGGAACACCTAGAAGGGCAAGTATGACATCACAAAATAAAACAAAACAATAATCATTTAATAAGTTCAAAAATTATTAGGAAGACGTTTAAACATATTAAATCCTACCCCTTATGTAGAAGTCAATAATGACTATAAACTGAATAAGTCTAAAAGCTTTCTTCTGCAGAATGAAAAGTGGTTGTATTGAAGTTGTGTATGTATTTCCACCACACTTCTGCACAGTATGTAAAGTATGATAAAATGAATGATCAGAACAGAATATTAAGTGAACTGGTTTCAAGAAGTGCCTAGCTTTGGCCAGAACTGATACACTTCTTGACAATTTCGTACACATATGTTTGATTTGTGATTTCTTATTTTCTGGTCTATTATTAATCCCAAAAATATGTTTCTTTTACTCTGTCTACAACAACCCATTCAATCTGCACTCCTGTGCTGTAGTGTGTTGGTGTAATGTATTTATTTTTTTTATTTAGTGATTAGTGAGTTTCGTCAAACCGTTTTTTTAATTTTGAGAAATTCTTTAGTGATGGTATATAACAGTTGCAAATTATCGCCTGTATCATTAATATTTTATCAACAGTAAAAAATATGAAGTTAGCAATATTAGATAAACTGCATAGATCATTTATGTAGATGATAAACAACTTAGGACCCAAGATTGAACCTTGTGGAACGCCAAAACAATTTCCAAATATTTGGATTGATGATCTCAAATTTTTACAAGTTGTTTTCTATTGCTTAAGTTAATATTGGCTGGTTATTTGTGGGTTTATTAGATCTATATTGAAGTTGCCAACAATAAACAGGATGTTATTATTCACTGTACTCACATGTTCCCCTAACCAGGATTTGAGCCTGGTGTTCTAAATATTCAACTTACAATTATATATATATATTTTTTTGTTTTCCCTACTTATTTCCATAAAAACACTTCTACCACAGTAGACATTGCCTTAACAATCTTATAAATATACTTTATATGCACATAAATTGCTATCCCACCGCCTTTCTTATTTTTTTCTGTTTATGTATAACAACTCATAACAATCAAGTGTAAAGTTGATGTCCATTCTTCTCAGGAGTTCAGGGATTGTATTAGCAGTCATTTAGTGAGTGATTATGACTCATGATACTATTTTTTAAAGGTGTGCACAATTAATTAGATGTACTGGTGCATGGGTGAGTGACCAGCCTGTCGTAGCGAAGGTATGCAATTTCCCCCTCATTGCAGATCTCAGTTCTGGCATAAGGTCCTTTCTTCTTTGTCTGACTGTGTCCAGTGTTGAATAGCCACCTCATGGTTGTTTCGGTGTGCAAGTATATGGACAGATAACTAGCTTGTCATGGGTCAAATAAGCGATGGGCCTGAGTCTGTTGCTTCCAGATTTCCCAGTGTGATGTTTTCTTTCATGCCTTAATTGTTTGAGGCATCTATTTCTTGATGAAAACATTTTTCAGTTTTTTATCCGTTTGTGCCCAAGTTTCTCCAGGTATTCTCCAGGTCAACATGCTGTTGCAAATTTTTAAGATGTCCAACTGCAAGTTGTCACCATACTCAAAATTTTTCTTGGTGCTGGCTTTCAAATTGTCCCGTTCCTTCTGTGTGAACTGCAGACTGCAACTGATTTATTGTACTTATCGAGTTAAAGTGTCGAGTGTTTGTGGAATACATGAGGATTTTGACTAAACCTTTCAAGTTATCTTGTTGTTGTTGCAGTAAGGTCATAAACATATCCTTCTGCTACTGCAGAAACTCTGTAACATGACTAAGTAAATCATACTCTTCATCCGATTTTAACTCGAAGTTCACACACTGGTGCTCAGTTCCTTCTACTTCCCTGAGTATTTATTGCTGAAAAGCTCAATTGGTTTTATCTGACCATAGCTCATACTCAACCTATCTTATCACATTTCCAGCTGCTTTAAATGTTTTAATCATTACTCTGTATAGATATGAAGTTTTAATGAAGTGTTATTTTCTTGTATCCATTTTATTATTAATGAAGATATGTCTGGCTTACATGAAGGTTCTCTTGTTTTTCCCATTTTGAAGAGTGGCTATTAGAAATGGGCCTCTTGGACACCTTATATTTATACCCTGAGAAAACAAGTTTCTAATGTTCCTACATACTGATTAACTTTAAAAAATACAACATGTATTACAAAAATGGTTCAGTCATATTCACTTTATTTGAATTGTTAGGGGTGTTAATATTTGTGCTGATTTTGAAAATAGAGACAAAAAAGAGACTTAAATGGTAACTTGACCAAAACTATAGTTCCTATAGACTGCTTCTTTTTGTTTAACCACATTGCTAAGAAGATTGCAGCAATGTAAAAAGGCTCCTTTTTCACATTAAGACATTGATCATTAATATTTATTTTTCAGATTTAAATAAATTAATGTAATACTGTGTGACATTGTATCTTAAAAGAGAATCACTGATTTTGACTCATTTTCGCTGCATCATTGGGGCTTGCTTCTCAGATTTATCTCTAGACATTATACGGAATATCAAATAAAACACAAAGGAAAAAAAGCAGCTTCAGCTGGGAGCTCGGAAGGATGACAGCTGCACAGACTTTGCCCACGCAAGTCTGATATCTTGAAACATAAAGAGTACTTTCAAAACCAACACCATAGCAACACTCCTGCTTCTGCTTACCTGTTCTTCCCACACATGCCTCAGTTGCTCTAATTCCAAACACTAATATTTCATGCTATGTTAATATAATGCATTTAAGGGAAAAAAGTGTGAACACAACAGAAGAGAGTATTGAATGGGTTTTATTTTATGGCATGAGTTGTTTGTTGTTGATATTTTAGTTTAATGCCTTCATTCAGTCCTAAAATCACTGTGGCAAACCAGTTTTATAACAAGAGACCAAAGACTCGTATTCTCAGGACATAAACTAAATATAAACAATAAGAATGCAATGAACCTGCTTTTAATCTCTATTGCGGCAACACATATCTCCTGTGGCTTGAGACATGATTATTCATAACTATATTGCCATCATTAGAAAACTCTCATTAATTACTGAGCAGCTCAGAAGCCTACAGCCACTTACAGCAGGGGCAACATAAACATTTTTCTGCAGCTCTGTTTGCATGTGAAGTTGCACAAATATAGCAATTGACCTGCTGGCAATTTTATATATAGTAGATCTTAACGTTTAATGACGGTACTAAGATTTTTTATATGATGGAATATCAGCAGGAACATTGCCAGAACACAGTCAGACCCATGGCTTTATTGCAGTAGTGGTTTTTAACTCTCTGGGTAAACATAAAAGATTCAAATGACTCATTTACCTGCTGTTTTTGTGTTTTATCTTTCACTGATCAATGCAACAGTTTTATCATCTCTGTAATTACAGTTTAGTTTGTGTATGGTTAGAAAAACTAAGCCTTTTTTTGTTTTTGTAAAGTCTCTCAAGAATAAAACAATCAGTCACCATCAACATTTTGCTTTAAAATGTGAATTTATGTTTTTTATTTATATGTTTTTATTATGTTTTATGATCATGAACAGGTTCAAAGTTATCTTGTAAAGTGCAGAAAAGACTTCCAATCATCAGCCTGATCTGCTAACATCATTGTTTTTTTTTTTCTTTTGTCCTTTGATGTCACAGATGTGGCAAAAACCTGTCAAAGGGTCCGCTTTGTTGCTGCGCTTTTATGTTTGTTGGCTTGGGACATAGCAGAGCTTCACAGATCCCAATGACAGCAGGCTCCAATTTACAAAGCTCAACTGTACCTTCACATGATGAGATGGTCATTCCTGTCATTTTCTACAAAGGGATTGAAATATATATATATATATATATATATATATATATATATATATATATATATATAGACATATGTCTTAGTCCAACATTTGTGATGAAAATGTAGGAACCTAAAACTTAATATTGTGTTTTACTTTTTTAGGTTTTTTTTATGAGGCTTTATTATGTTCATTGGAAAACGGTACATTCAACGTGGGAATGTACCGAAAAAGTGAATATCTTCTCTATACTTCAGAAGGAAAAGTTGTAAAAGTTGAACAGTGTATTTTGCGGTTTTCCAGCTAATTTTGAATTGTAAGGAATTCAATAATTAGAAATACTGTAAGCTGTATGTGAAAAAGTATGGATTGACAATCTGTCCTGAGCGTACCCTGCCTCTCACCCAATGACCCCTGGAAATAGATACCCGCACCCTAGTGACCCTGCAATTATTAAGCTGGCATAGAAAATAGATATTTGTATAACATAATTATGCTCATTTCTTTAAACCCAAGCTTTTTTAAAAAAAAATAAAGCTTTAAATATCAACACAGAACATAATGTGTAACTTACAGTGCCTACAACATTTATTGTCACACCCTAATACACAAAAAAGCCTTAAAATATTTAATGCAATAGCATAATCTCACAGAGAACATTTTATTCAGGGCAGAAAAAATATCCTACTATAACAAATACTCAATTTTACAAAATCCCTGGTGCTTTTGCTCCTAGCAATTTCAATACAATAAAGGCAAATCTAGTATCTTTGTCACTTTTGCTTTTCTTTTGTGAGTTGACCAGAGTTTCTGAGAAAAATTATGTATAAAGTATGACTACTCTTTAAATTGGGTAAGATATGAGAAAAACAATTCAATTAAGGCACATGTCTTTTGACCTTTGAGATTCATGAAATGACTACATAGAAAAATCTACTTGCCTAAATTACCCCTTGCCAAAACGTGAAATAACTGGAACTTTAAAAAATAAGGCTGAATGAGACCCCAAAATTATCTTGCAACTAGCGAAGTGAGAAGGAACTTCATAACAGACACAACACCCTATATACATACCAACAAGTTGTTATTGAGGTATGCCAAAAAAAAGCCTTGTCTGTCTTAACATCACAAATCTAAACATGTGGAGTTTCCTAAATACATCTGCTACCATTTGCTTTGGGTAGATGGGGCAAAAATTGCTAAGTTGTCAACAAATCTATGGAGGTGTGATGCCCTGAGTCTCCTGTTCTTCCACAAGCCCTGGGAACCTTGTTGTTCATGGCACTATCAACTCTTTAAGAAAACCAGGATATAAAAAAACTGAATAACTGAAAACTAGTCATCATTGAGTCATTAAGCAAAAAAGTGCTCTTAAACACACTGTCAAATCAACAAAAATAGTTCACACACAAAATTAACCTTCTGTGTTTCCAGATCTAAACTGAATAGAGAACAAGTGGGGAGAGTGGAAGAGAGGGGACCCAGGACAGTGGACAATATGGAGAGATTGTGCAAAGAGGAGTGACATCCCTCCCTCTGAAGGCTCCAACACTGTGAAAGCTAATCTGACTATAGTTTTTAATTTCCTTAAACCCGGGATTTTTTTATAAAGCTGAATTACTGCTTTTATTTACTGAATTTATGCTAATGCAATAAAAGTACATTTACTTTCAAGATTGTTTTATTTTTAGCCTGGGGTGCCTATACGTGTAGAGGCTTCCTCAGAGACCTTTTCGATACTTTTAGTAAAGTTATTTTCCATTATTTGGAAACATACAAGACTGTCATTATCCCCTAATTAGAATATGAAATAAATCTCTTTAAGTTTATTCCATATACTGCCACAGTCTATGTTGGAATAATGTATTAGCAAAAGTCCCTTTTTGAACGGAGTAAATTAGCATGTGAGAAGGCTACCACCCAGGGGCAGATAAGAACAGCCACAGGGAAACACAATGTTCCTGCTCAGTGAGCACATTAAACTGCCAGATTTTTGCAGTCTGCCTGATGAGCCCTGGACACTGCAAACAGGCAAAGAAGCACAGCCTTGAACCTCTGAGCTTTCGCTGCAAGTCACTTCGAAGCAGATTGTAAACGGAGGCAGACACCACAGAGACCCACAGAGGTACACATGAACCTCTTTAACCTCATCAGCCATTACACCCACATCCCTTACACAGACACTGAGATGGACACAAATACTCACATTTTCCCACTGATTATCTGTTTAGCAATGTAAAGAGAATCCAGTATTTGTGTTTGCAGTTGGATTTGTTTTTGGATT
This sequence comes from Crenichthys baileyi, assembly GCA_036173005.1. NCBI lineage: Eukaryota > Metazoa > Chordata > Actinopteri > Cyprinodontiformes > Goodeidae > Crenichthys > Crenichthys baileyi. Next base: position 230,978 of record JAHHUM010001841.1, on the reverse strand, counting down.
TATTGTGGCAAAAAGTAAAAGTCTGGAATATTCAATTTAGCACTTTCTTGGATGTGGGGAATAACAAATGAAAGAAAAAGGACATTTTAAATTAGTTATACATAGATTTATACATAAATGAATTTGGTTTTGATGCTCCCTCTGATTTAGGGGATTATATGATTGCGTTATTTTAAATTCAGTTACAGTTGAAAATATATAAAAAATAAAAGAATGTGTCTCAGGTGTAGCTTTAGGCTACCATCAGATTTGATTTTTAGTTTCCCTTTTTCTCTGACTGTCAGTTTACAATTCCCACTTGTGGGGATGTCTGTACTGCTGGTATGTTTTGTTATACTTACACACAGCCTAGTCCTTGAATTGGAAAAGGAGCTGCTAGAGTCTTTGTTTTATAAAATAGAGAAGATGCCGTGTTCCCTTTACATCTCTTTATAATTGTGTTTGAAATCTAGATGGTTAAATAACTCTCTTATGCTTTCATTGACTGATTATAGATTTAATTCTTAGAGTGATTTTGAATAGTTACATGACTACACTCACAACTCTCATTTTTAAGGTATTCCAATTTGTTTCTAACGAGATTTTTTTGTAGGAATATCTCTCTCCATCATAAAAATCATTGAGGCCTCACACTCATCGGTTTGACAAATTAACACATGGAGTGTCTCCTAAAATTCCCGCACGAACCATGGACAAGAAGGCTGGATACCTCAACAACACGTTCGAAAAGGAAAAATAAGAGAAGTCAAGATGAGAAAATACATAAGTTAGAACCATAATAAGGTAGATGTGTTAGCTCCGCTCTCTAAGATCAGAACCGTCAGTTTGCCAGCCGGATCAGCTATGCAAGACTGAAGGAGGAAATTCTTTTGCCACTTGTCATCAACATTACTTACTGCCTATCTGCATTCGTTTTTCTACACGCCTTCCTGAGAAGATTATTCTGTGTGAATCCTAGAGAGACTGTGTCCCCTCATCAACTGTGGAACCCCCTGTCGCCACTCCTGGGCAAGTAACATTTTATTTATTAACTCTTATACTAAGACTGGATACCAGCTGGGACCTGAAACAGTCATTACATCCAATTCTGTTGCACAGACACTTGTCGCCAAACCGGATTCAAACTGGCAAAGTTTACTTCTAAAGAAAGAGCTCATAGTCCACATGTTGTGACAAAGACCAGTAATGGGGTGCAGAGGTAATGAGCTACTGTTATCCATCTTTCTGCGTGACCTTTTCACAGGTGTATGCAATGTAAGTATCTGTGAGCCTCATGCTGCTGTAAATAATGCCAATGAGGAATCACAGCCTCACCACTAAATGCCAGCCAGTCATCGAACACAGGGACCAAGGTTGATGAATGAATTTAGGCTGTCCCACCTACAAAGATGTTGCCATGTCACTGTGAAAATGTGTGCCCATCATTATAAAAAAATACCTGGTGGTCTCATGTATCCATCACAGAACGAACTGTGAATGTCAGCCAATTGTGACGCTGATGCTGCCACTGAAATCAGAGACGGCTAGCAAAATGTAAATGTAAATATTAATTTCAAATTAGAATAAATGTCACATGCTGAAGATGCCCATTTTTGTTCAATTTTCTTTCAGTTTTGTTCTTCCAAGCCCTGACACAGCTTACAATGCATTTGAACAGCTAATGGTGATGAATTATAGAAAAACATCATTCAACTCAGCACAGCAGCATACCAGAGGGTGTGTGTTATAATAAATAATGCTTGCTACAACTCCTAAAAGATAACACATTTTATTTCCCTGGCTCAGCCCAAAAACTGTCAACTAAGTTTTCCACCTTTACGAATATCGGATGAGGATCCACGCATTCCCCATGGTATGAACCTGCTTCCATGGCTGCCTTCTGAGACCACGTTGGTGATTAAAAGGCTTTCTTGTCTGCTGATAAAGCCTCTCTCAGCCGCTCTGCCTACTAACACAAAGACATGGAACAGACAACAGACCCTGTGATGAGATTCCTCTCAGACAGCAATACAGACGACTGAAAAACCGAGTGCTATGCAGAGGCTGCAAATTAAAAGCACCAATAAGGCACAGAAGCCACTTCTGTTGCTTTATTCACTCACTGTTTTGAGGTTTAGCTCAGGCAAGCTGAACTTTTAGACTTGCCAGCATGTGATCACTCTGTCACATCATCCATGTTTCAGTCATTTGCCATCCATGTGATACATGGATCTCAGCTCCTCGTTCACATATTTGTTTTATTCAATAAAAAACTTTTTTTCTAAAAGTATTATTTTAAGAACTCCACAATGAAAAATGTGACTCATAAACCGGCAAATTTATGCTTATGTTTATTTGTGTACTACTAAGTGAATTAATCACAGTATATTAAACATGCAAAGGAAGTGTCACTCCTCTACATTTTGAAGTTCCTTCTCTCCTCTCAAGGGATTTGAAAATGCCTTAAAATGTTCAATTAAAGACCAGGTCATTAAATACATAATCACAATTGTAGTACTTTGCCAAAAGCAGCTCACGAAACAGTTTAACTTTTGCATGACTGAGACTAGGCTTTGAAACTAGAGAATAATTTAAACATAATGCTATTATCTGTGTTTAAAATCAGTGAAAGTTAAGACTTAACAACAATTGTATATTCTGATTTCACAAATTTAAAATAAACACACATGTAGCACACGTTAACATTTACAGTTTTACTCAATGAACTTAATGTTATCTTGCTTTACCAATCAGTAAACAACTTGTCATGAATGTTTGGAATCACTGTCTAGTTGGAACAATTAAATGTGTCTAAATTTCAACTGGCTAGCTGTTTGAGGTGAAGTTCAAAATTGCTTTAGGTAGTTCTTGTTCTTTGTTACTCCATAGTCTTTGTGCAATATACCAGTACTTCTGGCAACAAAACAGTCCCTCAGCATGATGCTACCGCCACCATGCTTGACAGTAGGTGCATTGTTCTTAGGCTCTAAAGCCTCACCTTGACTCCTCCAAATATACCTCTTGCCATGGCAGTCAAATGGCCTAGTCTTCTTTTGACTTGACCATTTCTCAACCAGTACTTAAGTTGTTTGATGTGTTATCATTCCACCCTGTAAAAAGAACAATTTAAATTCATCATTAAAAGCTGAAAATTGATGTGACATGTATGCCCATTTTGAAATTATATAAACCCCTGAATGAAATTGCATAAATCAGCTCCACAAAGACACAAAAAGTAAATTAAACACTATCACAGAAAGCAGTCTAGAACAGCTCCTGCTCACCTCACTTACAGGTTATGTGATTTCTTTTATAATGACTTTTATTACTTTTATGAATTATAAATCTATAGACTTTAACAACTTTTAGGCAGTTTTTGTGACTAGAAATGCTAGGAAATAAGAGCTCCTTCTTGTAGGAACTAGACTTTAGTTGAGATTTTAGTTAAAGGTTTGGCATTTGTGGGCATGGGATACGTTTTGTCATCAACCTGTCATAAAAGTAAAATTTATGGTGTTGAATGTGCTGACAGTGGACAAAGCAGTTTCTACGTGTGTCTTTTTTTTTTTTTTTTTTTTTTTTTGCTTTTGCTATTATTTTTTTCTTTTAATGCAACAACTGTTTGCTTTTTCTCCCAAAGGTTTTTATAATTGTATTGTTCCATGGTGTGCTTGAGGACTATGATCCATCTTGTCCGTGAAGATCAAACTTTGCTGGATACAGACGTTCAGATTTTTTGTCCTTCCTAAAAGTAACCTTTGAACAACTATAAACTTTGTATACATTTTAAGGAATCACATAGCTTTTTTCTCAAACTAAAAAATCTGTCAGCAATGATAAACGTATTGTGCACATCCTTAGTGTTTCTCCAGGAAGTCTTAATTTTTCAGGTATTTCTGTGGGTTTGAAGGTGTGAGGTTATCTCTCCATGGGACAACTGAGCAATAACATTGAAAACTAATGGATATCATTTGAGATCTACACCTGAGGCACTGAGGAAAAAATACCTCTTCCCTGTTAAAATGTGAAAAAAGGAAAGTGTGTTTTTAAACTCCCCCCCCCTACAATTAATCTCTCCCACTTTACTAAAAAAAAGGTCAAGCCCACTTTATTACTTTAGGTGGGCTGACTGGGTTGCAGTAATGTTATAGAATATAAATACCACTGTAGATTTTGGAAATGTATAGTAAATTTATGACTGCTCAGAATGCCTCCAAATATCATTATTAATTGTTCGGAATATTCAATTTCTTAGTGGAGCTGTAATGAACGCCTCCTGGCTATTCAAATCTAATGAGGTGCTGCATCAAAGCCTGGGCAGATAATCAGTAGCACAAATTAACACAGTTATTTGAATTAATCAGTTGATGCATTTGAGTGAAAATTTAAACAACACTATAGGGCATGGTACTTATGTTTCATTTTGATACACGTGTCAAAAGCCAACGGAAACTGATTACCATTAATGAACTCATCAACCAAGCGTGCTAAACTATTTATACGGCTTTAGTGCGACCCATCAATATCTCATGACTTCAAGGACGTTAATTCCATCTTCTATTAAGCATTGTGTTTTCTTAATTAGCCACAGCTCGCTTTCATCTGGTACAATCAACATGTACAGACACAGATAAACTCAGTTAAGACCTAATGAAGGTCATTAGCAATAATTAATGATCACAAACAAATAAAATACTGTGAGAAAGAAAATATGAAAAGTCTAATACGTTGAATACCTCGAAGATGAGAGCAATTAGTTACAAGCAGGTTGTCGAAGCAGCTAAATATTGAAAACTGAGATGGGGTCTTTAAGTTTAATAGGACACCAGATAAGACTGAACAGTCTAGAGGTACCCCAAGGTGGTGAAGTGTTCCAAGTATTATTATAACAACTGTAATGATTCTTGGGTGTAGGTTGTTTTTTTAATTTGTATCTCTGTTTTCACAATTTGTTCTGGTATTTATGTTCTCTAGATGTTGCTATATCAGTCCATTCCGTTAGGTTCTGTTTTTATATTTCTTGTGTTTCTGCTTCCTGTGCATTCTAGTTTATTCGTGTATTCTTTGTACATCTAGATTTATTTCTGTTATCATTTAGATCTCTGTTGGTTTTCTCCCCTGGGTTTCTTTGTATCTCTGTTCAGCTCCGATGATCATCAGTTTACCTTCCTCAGCTTCTCTGCTGGCCTTCTGCCACAGCTGGTCCACATTTTCCCCTGATTTCACACACCTGCATTTTATGTCATTCTCCACTCATCCCTCAGTATTTAAGCTTACCAGCTGTCATGGTGTTCCACTGGATCCTCCCATTATTATGTCATGCTTTTTGCTGCCTGTTACTCTGCCCATGCTTTATGTCCTGTTCTCCTCCTGTTCCATGTTCTGTAAGTTTCCTTCTTTAATAAATTCTCACAATGTTTATTTCATATTCCTATCTGCAGTTTGGTCTGACTCCACAACCACACCACATGACATAACGCCTTAAAACTTTTCCAAAAGAATAAGGTTTCACGTTAAAGAAGAGGGAAATATATTAGACAGCTCAGATTTTGCACCTCCACTCCGAATTTTTAACGTGCTTTTTTTTCATATGGTTACTATTTAAACTAATATATAGTGCTGAAAAGTATTTTTTTACAAATTTCTTCTGTTTTTGCTTTTTTCATACTTACATTTTAGATAATCAAACTAATTTCAACATTAGACAAAGATAGTGAGTAAATAAAAAATACATCAATTAAATAATAATTACATTTATTGAGGGAAAAAAGCTAGCCAAACTATCTTGGCCCTATTTGAAAAAACAATTGCCCCTTAAACCTCTAAGCATCTCTATTGGATTTAGGTGATTTTGTGACTGTGACTAGGCTGCTTCAAAACCTTTTTGGAAGATTTGTTTGAGCCATTTAGAGCTGGTTGTGTACCTTGGATCATTGTCCTGTTGTGTAACCCAAATGCACTTGAGCTTGAAGGTCATGAATTCTCCTTCAGCCTTGTTCCCTTTTGTTTCATTATTTCACAGATTATTTCCATCATAGTGTTTGGGATCATTAAGACGCTTCTGGCAAATGTAAGACAGGCCTTTGTACTCTTTTTTTTTATTAGCAGTGGTTTTCACCTTGGAACTCTCCCATGAAGATCAGGGAGTAAGGTGTTGCTTTTTTAGATCTTTTAGACTACTCCATATTGTCAGACTGATTACATTTAAGTGATTTCCTAATTCTTGGTCACAATTTTTGGTTAATCAGAGCTAATTTATCATTTATTAAGAGAGACTATTATTTTTTCACATATGGCCAGGTTGGTTTGGATAGCTGTTTTTCCTTAATAAATTGGATCGTCACTTGAAAACTGTGTTTTGCATTTACTCATAGCTATCTCTGTCTTTTATCAAAAATTGTTTGATGATCTAAAACATTTACTGTAGGTATGACAAAAAAGCAAAAATAGAACAAATCTTTAGTGCAAATTCTTTATTTTACAGCACTGTAGACCAACTCTTCTCCAACATATCTTAATTTGTTTGTTTATTTCTGCCATGACATTGACAGAGAGTACCAAGCTGTATTCTGAAATAAAAACACTGAGGCAAACAGAAGATTATAGACACGCCACCTTAAAAAGGCCTCTCAAACAGACTTTTCTGCTCTGAGGCAAATGTGATGACAAACAGCGTCTTCCTCTGAAAGGTGAGTAGAATACACAAACAAAAAGCCTTAGGACAACATAAGGTTGTGAAGAAATCAAGGTTGTGACAGGTAACAGAAATTGGGGGCTTTGAAACCAAAGAGGAAGAGATAGTACAGACTAAATTCCTAAAAGTAAACATCCAGAAGAAAACCATTGAAAGGTAGCCCTAACACAGGGAGGAGGTACAGGGGTTGGACAATGAAACTGAAACACCTGTCATTTTAGTGTGGGAGGTTTCATGGCTAAATTGGACCAGCCTGGTGGCCAGTCTTCATTGATTGCACTTTGCACCAGGAAGAGCAGAGTGTGAAGGTTCAATTAGCAGGGTAAGAGCACAGTTTTGCTCAAAATATTGAAATGTCACACAACATTATGGGTGACATACCAGAGTTCAAAAGAGGACAAATTGTTGGTGCAAAGGTCTTGCTGGCGCATCTCTGACCAAGACAGCAAGTCTTTGAGATGTATCAAGAGCCACGGTATCCAGGGTAATGTCTAGCATACCCCCCAAGAAGGACGAACCACATCCAACAGGATTAAACTGTGGACGCAAGAGGAAGCTGTCTGAAAGGGATGTTCGGTGCTAACCCGGATTGTATCCAAAAAACATAAAACCACGGCTGCCCAAATCACGGCAGAATTAAATATGCACCTCAACTCTCCTGTTTCCACCAGAACTGTCCGTCGGGAGCTCCACAGGGTCAATAAACACGGCCGGGCTGCTATAGCCAAACCTTTGGTCACTCATGCCAATGCCAACGTCGGTTTTCAATGGTGCAAGGAGCGCAAATCTTGGGCTATGGACAATGTGAAACATGTGTTGTTCTTTGATGAGTCCCCTTTACTGTTTTCCCCACATCCGGGAGAGTTACGGTGTGGAGAAGCCCCAAAGAAACGTACCACCCAGACTGTTGCATGCCCAGAATGAAGCATGAGGGTGGATCAGTGATGGTTTGGGCTGCCATATCATGGCATTCCCTTGGCCCAATACTTGTGCTAGATGGGCGTGTACTGCCAAGGACTACCGAACCATTCTCGAGGACCATGTGCATCCAATGGTTCAAACATTGTATCCTGAAGGCGGTGCCGTGTATCAGGATGAGAATGCACCAATACACACAGCAAGACTGGTGAAAGATTGGTTTGATGAACATGAAAGTGAAGTTGAACATCTCCCATGGCCTGCACAGTCACCAGATCTAAATATTATTGAGCCACTTTGGGGTGTTTTGGAGGAGCGAGTCAGGAAACGTTTTCCTCCACCAGTATCACGTAGTGACCTGGCCACTATCCTGCAAGAAGAATGGTTTAAAATCCCTCTGACCACTGTGCAGGACTTCCCAAGATGAATTGACGCTGTATTGGCCACAAAAGGAGGCCCTACACCATACTAATAAATTATTGTGGTCTAAAACCAGGTGTTTCAGTTTCATTGTCCAACCCCTGTAGCTCCTTCATAACAATCTCGCAACCCAGGCACCAGCAAAAGTACAAGTAAGAAAACACGTAGAAAAATAAACTGAAGAACTCATACTACTGTCTTTTCTGTCACTATTGAACTCGACTTATTCTTCGCTCTGCTTCTCTACACCAACAAAGCAAAAATTGCTGTAAGTATTTTATTAGTAATAGGCATGTAAAATCAAAGGCCTTTAATTTAATTCTTAAATGCACCATTACCAGTCTTTTGAGGAATAATTCTACAAACTCAAACAGTGTTTCTATAAAAATGTAAGCTGCTGCTCCTAGAAGAAAACATCAGTCAGAGCATTTGATGGTTTTTTTTAGATTTTTTCCAACATCCTTCTGTTTCTTCAAGCGTCACTCCAGGACTTCTTCGTTTTCTTGAGATCACCCTTGCAGAATTGCAATAGTTTTGAGCTGATAAAGGCGCCATGCAGGCTCTGCACTCCTCAGTCTGGTTGGCATGGCATCCAAAATTTCTAAAACAAATAAAAGAAGTTTTACAATTCAGCTCACTATGTTTTTATTGCTTTTAGCCCTAAATAAATGGTGCTCTCACCTTTATTCTGAAATAATTCACAGTGGTTTCTGAAAGTTTTTGTGGTTTACCTACATGATTGTGACTCTTGGCTCAAAAAGACAATCGTTCGTTTTTGAAAGCTGTCATTCAGTAATCGTTTGTTTTATCACTTGTGTCCAGAGATTCTTCAGAATGAAATGATTCAGTAAATAAATATTTATACACGCAGTCTTTTATTCTGAGGCTTCCCATTAATTATGTTTTTTTTTATCTCCATCACATTGATGTTTGCCAAGATTTGTATTTTCACAAAACTTTTCAAAGTAATATTTTTAAATTTTGCTCCTTTTTTCTTTGTTGTGTTCCAAACCAGTACCTTGTATGATACTGATTTAGGCTTAGATTAACCACTAAATTGGCTGTGGTGCTGTTTTGGGATATGTGTGTTTTTGTGTCACCTCTGCTGCTGCGTGATATGATTTGATGTGCATGTAGTCATTTAAGAGCATTCCAATGCTGAGTCAAAAAACGTTTCCTGACTGAAAGATGTTCCAGTCAGGATTTGATGGGTGCACCACTGGAGCACAGACAGGAGAGGAGACGGAAATCGAGGTGTCTTCAAAGCCTCTTTGATTTCTGTTCTCCTTTGTAAAATATTTGAATCTCCCTTCTGTCAGTGACAAAATAGAATCACAGTTGTGCTGACTAGAATGTGTCAGACACGAAATATCATAACCACTTTTACACTCTAGTATACTATAATGACTTTTCTTGCTTTTTTTTTGCATTGCTGAGCAGTTGTTTGTGGTATTGCAGTCTCTAGTCTCCCATCTAAAAATAGAAAGTAGACGAGAGACTGGTCAAGCATGGGATTGCTACTGCAGATTTTTTTTTAAAGTGGTGCTTCTGAAAAAAGTGAAAATATCCAGAAAGCACAACAAATGGATAGTGGAGCAATTGTTAATTATTAATAAACTGCTTGTAGTGTTTTAAAAGTGGTTGCCCCCTGCTGCACATTCGTTTTCATTTCCAAATAGTCAGTTTCACACTGCTTCACACAGTGGTCTTATCAAGTGAATTCAAATCACAAAGAGAACTATAATAATATAGTAATAATATCACACTGGGTTTTCATATCTTGCAAAATTATAGTTTTGGTTGTTTCTAACCTGTTTTACAGGATTCCCAGTGGTTCATGTAATGTGGCATAATATTAGCCTAAACAACATCAGGGTAAAGTTGCTTTTGAGCTGTATCTGTAATGCAGCACAGCACTCTAGTGGCCACCAGGGTAATGTCTGAGTGTCTATTGCATAGCTAGCTATGAGAGGGTGATCCTTTCACCAAAGTTAGAAAACTTTGGAGAAAGGATGTCTTGGGACAGTAATCCCAGAGCTGTTTGAGGGTAACAGTTTGTCTTTAGGATTGACGCTATTAAGTAGGGGTTAGGGAAAGACTTTATGATAAGGGGCTCAGCAAAGCAGACAGGTTCCTTTGCAATATATTTCCTGCCTTTATTAAGCAGCTGTGAAGAAAATTCTTTCCAGACATAACTGTTAAGTAAAAATGTATTGCCATGCAAAAATATCTATGGATAAGAAAAGGACATTCTGCTTTACAGATAAACAGCCAAATACAAATTAAATGTAACAATATCTAGTGGGGGTGGTAGTGGCCAGCAACTTCTTCATATTGCACATAAGATATAAATGTGGGAAGATATCTTGACACACAAAATCTTTCTTTGAGACAGCCAGACACAAAGACTCAGCTTCTCCGTGGGAAGTGTTAATAGAACTCAAAACCCTTAAGCTGCATCCGCTCTGTTTCTTTTCTTTGTGTCACACCAAAGCTAAACGTCTGGGCTTAGGGTAAGAACACATGCTTGTCACATTTGTATTGCCCAAAGGAAAAGAAACATCAAAAGTGCATTTTTTATCTGTTTCCTCTGTTGATTCTTTCTGCATTAAATTTTAGGTTATGATGATTTTTTGATGATTAAAACGCCTCCATTTATCTGTATTTTCTCCAGATGACAGCAAATCTTAAAGCATGAAGATGTAAAATAGCTCGAGCAGCAAAGAAATTAAGGTAAAATTGGGGCACAAACTTATGATTTGAATAACAGATAGAGTCCATATCCTGTGCAATCTTCACATAAATCACCTCATAATAAATTAAACTGTTCTTCATTTTCTCTGGAAACCGCAAGCACCCCTTAAGCCCTGCAGCCGCTGCAGCCATTAGTGAGAGTCGACAGCAATTCATTATGCATAGCAAAGCTTAAGTAATTTCCAGTGTAAAATTACATGGACTAAGTGATTTGAGACAAGTAATATTCCAAAACTCTCTGTGGTATTTTGTGTCAGAATAAATAAAGTATTAAAACATCATATGAACAGTTATGACCAGTGTCAAAAGCTGTTCTTAGTTCCCTGAGCAGCAGCTAACATTAAAAAGTCCATCCATCTATCGTCTTTAACAGCTTATCTGTGCAATGTTGCGGATGGGCAGGTGCCTATCTCCAGTGGTTATTGGATGAAAGCGGGGTAAACCCTGGACAGGTCTCCAGTCACTCACAGGACAACACAAAGGACACAGAGCAACACAAGACAAACAACTATCCACACACTCATGATGAATACCAATCAACCAAAAAATCATGTTTTTGGACAGTGAGAGAAACCTGGAGAGAACCCACACATGCATGGGGAGACCATGCAAACCCCATGCAGAATGCAGAATGTTCCTGCTGCAAAACAACAGTGCTAGCCACTGCCCCACGGTGCAGCTCAATACCAGTGACATGTTCACAAAATATTATAAATTACAAATTATGAATATAAAAGTTGTACATTTTTATCTGCCCTTGCTCAGTTAAGAAGGTAATGGAACTATACAATTACTAATATTCATTAAGGCTTGGCCATTAAGAGTATGATATATAAGAATATGTATTTGATTTTTACTTTATGATTTTTTGTAAGTTAAAATTTTTGGTCCAGGTACATGATGGTGCGGAACTCCATGACAACCTGTTGGGAAAGATTAGTTGCTTAAAGGAATGAAGAAAGCAAATTACGATGTACAATAATTTAGTCTATCTCAGTAACAGATTTGAAGCACACTATGTGTTTCAGTGCCATTATCAAAGTGAGTACATTTTCTTGTACCAAACAGACCAAAACACCTTTTATAATATGCCTTAAATACCATAATTCACATAAACATGCTTGTGTAGGTGAATAAATTATAAATAAAACTACTGGTTATGAGCTTGAACAAATGTATTCCTCAGAAATCTCCAAGGAATTATAAAAACAAGAGATTAAACAGATAAAGACCTTCTTACTATATTATACCTTTACATCCACATTAATAAATACAATAGTCAGCAGTATCACTTTTATAAATTCACATGAAGGTACAGAACAAAAGGTCTTTTCGAAAAGGCTGCAAACCTATTTCGACTCTTGCAACAACTAACTGTAAAACTCAATCTGTGCAGCAGGCGATATACAGGGGTTGGACAATGAAACTGAAACACCTGGTTTTAGAACACAATAATTTATTGGTATGGTGTAGGGCCTCCTTTGGCGGCCAAAATACAGCGTCAAGTCGTCTTGGGAATGACATATACAAGGTCCTGCACAGTTGGTCAGAGGGATTTTAAGCCATTCTTCTTGCAGGATAGTGGCCATGTCACTACGTGATACTTTTGGTGGAGGAAAAACTTTTCCTGACTCGCTCCTCCAAAAAACACCCCAAAGTGGCTCAAAAATTTGGGATCTGGTGACTGTGCAGGCCATGGGAGAGGTTCAACTTTACTTTCATGTTCATCAAACCCAATCTTTCACCAGTCTTGCTGTGTTTTATTGGTGCATTGTCATCCTGAAAACCGGCACCGCCTTCAGGACCCCAATGTTTGAACCATTGGATGCACATGGTCCTCAAAAAAGGGTTTTCGGTAGTCCTTGGCAGTGACAGGGCCCCCTTTCTAGCACAAAGTATTGGGGCCCAAAGGGGGAAAAGGCCATGATATGGCAGCCAAAACCATCAGGGATCCACCCCCTGCTTCCCACTTGGGCATGCAGCAGTCTGGGTGGTATGCTTCTTTGGGGGGTTTCTCCCCCCACCGTAAAACTCCCCGGGGATGTGGGGAAAAAAAATTAAAGGGGACTCATCAAGAGAAAAAAAATACATGTTTCACATTGTTCCCACAGGCCCCAAAGTTTTTTCCCCCTTTGCACCATTGAAAAACTGAGGGGCGTTTGCATTGGTATGAGGGGACAAAGGGTTTTGGGGCTATAGCAGCCCGGCGGGGAAAATGGCCCCTGTGGAGCTTCCCGGGACGGCCTTTTTGGTGGAAAAAAGGGGGAGTTGAGGTGCACACTTAATTCTGCCGTGTTTTGGGCAGCCGTGGTTTTAGTTTTTTGGATACAATCCGGTTAGCACCCCGAACATCCCTTTCAGACAGGCTTCCTCTCGCGTCCAACAGTTAATCCTGTTGGATGTGGTTCTTCCTTTTTTGGGTGGTATGCTGAACTTTAAAACCCTTTTGGATACCCGTGGCTCTTGATACATCACAAAGACTTGCTGTCTTGGTCACAGATGCCCCAGCAAGACGTGCAACCCAAACAGTTTGCCCTCTTTTGAAATCTGGTATGTCACCAAAAATTTTTGTGTGCATTTTAAAATTTTTTTGAGCAAAACTGTGCCCCTTCCCCTGCTAATTGAACCTTCACAACTCGCCTTTAACTGGTGCTATGTGCAATCAAAGGGAAAATGGCCCCCCAAGGGACGCCCAAATTTTTTTAGCCATGAAAACCTCCCACACTAAAATGACAGGTGTTTCAGTTTCATTGTCCAACCCCTGTACAAATTAAAATGTAGAAACCACACAGTTGGTTTCTATACATATATACTAAAATCACAGAAATATTTGAATTACAATTTTAGCATAAGATGATCATTCAAGGAAACATATGGGTTGTGAGGAAGCAAAAGATGTGGCTCAACCATTTTCAAAGCAACTGCTTCCTTCTCAGAATGAATGACAACTCAGCAGAGCTTGTTCTATTTGACATTGTGAACGTGTCAAGTTCATAGGGATGCTTTCCTCGTCCTGTTGAGGAAGCCTGATGCAGCACTCACAGATTTCTGAGGAGCCTTATATCCACCTGAAAAAATGTAATGCAAGCACTTTTGCTGGCAGTAAAAATTCCTCAGCTGTCAATCTCTGCAGCAACAGAAAAAGTAAGTGATTTAAGGTAATTTCTCTGTCTTTGTGTTTACTAAATCTTTAGCTATTTCATGTCCCTTAGATGTTTAAGATTTTATTAAACAATCTAATTACAACTTCTGTTTATATATGTTTGAGTCAGTCACATCATTATGGTCTACTATAAATATTAAATTGATTTAATTTCTCATGAGTTGAACATACAGTGCAAACACTAGTTATTTTTCCTGGTCCTCTTAAAACCAAAGATTTTTTAGTCTGGAGTGTAAGGAACTGTGTTTGAATAAAACTATAAGCATAAGAAGACACAAAGATGAAAATAAGAGCCTGCTACTTTCAAAGCTTCATTGACAGCTATAATTAAAACACACCCTGTATGTTAACCAATAATGACTGAAAAGTACCAGCCTATGGCTACAGCCTAATTCAAACCCAAATAAATTCAGTTTTAAATAAACCTTATGAAAGCCCTGTTTACTCAGTTTTGTTTTGCCTGTGTGTGGGGAAATTGCGATGACGATATTTTTCTTAATAACAGCCAAGTGTGGTGGAACTTTTAATTTTATTTATTAAGAAACTCCAGGGAAACTTAAAGTGCTTTTTGTTTAAAGCCTCATTATGTGACTAACATTTGACCATATAACAAGGGCATTTTTCTCTTTCTGATTGCACTAAAATAAATTGTCAGTTTATGACAAAAATACACAATTGTATGTATACTAAATTGGCAAACTCAGGATACTAACCGAGGACCTTGTTCCTGCAAGGCAACAGTGCTACCAGATGCAACACCGAGCAGCCCTATCCAAAACAGTTTATCCTATTTAAGTCAAAGAAATAAAAAAGATGATTAAGTTGGAATCACAGCATGAAAACAGATAGTCAGAGACTGCATAGCAAGGCCACCCAACGTAGGGTCACTGACGCCATAAAAAAAATTTCTGGATCCGGATCACCAACAAAATTTTATGGATTCTTCCTCTGGTTAAGACAGACCTTTGGTAAAAAAATAAATAAAAATAAATAATCAGCCAATATGCCGTGGTGACATTTAAAATAAACAAATATATATTTACACTACCAGTCAAAAGTTTTTGAAAAACGTTCTCATTCAAAGGTTTTCTTTATGTTTATGACTTTACATTGTTTGTAGATTCTCACTGAAGGGATAAAAACTGTGAATGAACATGGAATTAAGTAGCAAAGGAAAAATAGGAAAATAACTTTAAATAATGTTTATTAAATAAATAAATAAATGTTTCATATTTTAGATTCCTGAAAGTAGCTGCCCTGTGCTGTGATGACTAAAATATTAAACTTTGTCCGTCTCTCAATGAACTTCTGGGAAGTTCTTTCAAGACTCTTTGGAAAACCATTTCAGGCGACCACCTCTTGAACTAAGGATGCAAAACAGTCATCAAAGCAAATGGTGGCTATTTATAAAAATGTTTAGAGTTATTTCAAAATTTTTACTATATACCTTCATGTGTGTTCATTCGTAGTTGTTTTGCCTTTGGTAAGAATCTACAATGTAAATGGTCATAAACATAAAGAGAACCATTCAGTGAGAAAGTGTATCTAAAACTTTTGACCGGTAGTGTAGTTCATATTATTTCAATAAATTTAAAAGATAAATTTAAACAGATTCTGTCACAATATCTTATGTGATAGAGTCTACGATGAAAAAAAAAAAAAACTGTTATGACATTATTTTTGCATCCACTGTCGACGCACCAAATTGTACGTGGAGATTTGCGGTGACGTCATTGCGCAAAGTGCGTGCTCTCAGGACAGCGGCACACGCTTGTTTCGGTTTGTTGTCATGGTGGAGGAAGAATAGCAGAGCTAAGTTGAAACTACATAAATTCTATAGTTTCCATACAGATAGAAGTTTGAACTTTGGACAGATAGAAATCTATGGTGAGAGTTTTGTACTGTTGCACTTCTATTTTTTTTTCAAACTTTCAGATTTTCCTGCCGGAGCTCGCTCTGGCTGGAAGCTAACATTAGCTTCAAAGCTGCAACATCATTCATTCTGATGAAGGTCTTTACTAATGATCTGTTCCGCTTGCTAGCTTGTACATTTTACTGATGATATAGTGCATATTCTCATCCGACGCCGACGTCTAATTAGCTGTCAACATTGTGTTTATTTCGGTTTTACAATCTCAACAAAGGTTTTAATTATTTTAGGTGGGTAAACACCCTTTTGGTGATGCAGTATTTATTGTTCTGTTTTGTGACCCGTTGTCCGAAATCCGGAGTTATTTCAGCCAGCCTGATAATACGAGGTATGTTAGAACAATGTATAAAATGCTGTGAAAAGTTGTGGCCTATCATCAACCATCTTTGATGAATCATCTGCCTTTTTAGTGGTTGGAATAAATGTCAGTTAATTGACGTGCAAAAGTGTTTTTATTCGGCCAAAATGCCGCATGTGTTACTGTAGAGTTTCCCATCGTTAATGAAATTTGCATGGGTTAATTATACATGTGCTCAAGTATCAAATAATATTATCTTGGATATATGGGTTCTTGAAAGCATTAACAAACGGGTTGTTCTGTTGATTTAAAAATGTATTCTCATCTTAAAGTAAATCATGGTTTTATCACATCAAATTCTTTACAGTATGCACCCAGTACTTAGCAGGAATGAAATGAAAAACATAAAAAACGGGATTCTGTATGTTACCTTTGTTATCAACAAGAATTTTCTAAAATCGCTAATTATATAGTAACTATTCAAAAGCTGTTTTTTTAGGAAACATCGCAACCAGTAGCCTAATCTCCAAACAGGTGATAGGCATACAAATGATAACTGCAGAGTGACTGATAGTTACATACACAATTATAGTACTCTTTAATGGCTCTCCACTCTTATCATTACTGCCTTACTTATACTGATAAACACACCGGTAAAGGAATATTTGATACACATACCAAATATTCAAGTACTTACTACAAAAACGTCACTTTCTGACTTAAACAGTTGTCTACTTAATGAGATCTGAACACAATGTAAAACTGCTTATCTTCAAAACGATTTTTTTACATTGCCATGTGGCGTTCTACAAACCTATCTTTAATGAGAGATCTGCCTTTTTAAGTTGCTGGAATGGTTGTTATTTGTTTGACTGGTAATAGTCACTTCACTACACAGTGGATTTTTGGAATCTAGGTACTTGATAACACTAACTACCAGACTGATTAATTAAAAACATCAACTCATCCTCAGGTAAATCAAACCCAGTTGTGTAAGACAAAAACGTCCAATGATAAGCCCCAGCTACATTGTTTAAATCAATAAAAGAAAATCATATAAAAAAAATTTATTCTTTAACCATGTCCTGTGTCTTTTGCTTCTCTCTCCAGGATTAACAAAATGGCTGAGCCCATCATCAAATCGAAACAAGCACAAAAAGAAGTCAACGGAATTTTCACAGAAGTCGTCTGCACAGAGTTCAGTAATTACATATTTGTGACCCTCACCCAGTATGGCAAAATTGGGACATTGATTTCGGTCACACCTGACTCCCAATCTAATGATATCAGCACCCCGACATTCTCCACCAAAGTGCTGCTGGGCAAAGATGAGGTACGCTGAGTGAAATTGGTCAGATTAATATTCTATCAGTGTGATTATAGACTTCTTGTCACATGGGGTAACTCATTTCACACGGCGAAAAAGGCCAGATGAGATCAGCTCTGAACTACTCTGGCAGATTGTGGAGAAATTAGATGCACATAGTCCAGCAGTCCTTTAAAATTTACTCAAGAAAACTCATTTCATCTCTGCTTGAGCTTGTCATTTTAACAGACACAGTGCACAAGGTGTGTCACCCGTGGAAATATAAATTGTTACAAAGTTTGCTCGCAATATTGATCAGACTTTGAGTTTGTTTAAAAAGAGTACTTTTTTGAAAAGACAGAGGAAGACGAAGAATCTTCTAGTTATATGCAAAACACAATATCTCAGTGACTCATTAATAATTTAAATAAAACAGAATAAGATAAATTGTGGTCGTATAGTGAGATGTGTGAATTCTGCTGGCTTTAGAACAGCTTCAAAAAGTAATTTTCCTTTGATGCTATGCTACATGGCTCAAGACAAAATAAATGTACCACATTTTAACACTAGTGGCACGCTATTTGAGTGAGAAGGCTTTCTTTTAAGTTTCGATAGGAAGGTGATGGGATTCTTCCAAGTGCTGGAGGACAAAAAACAGAATTGTGGTCAAATTTGAGTCACATTTTTTCATTTCCATCTTTTATAAGTTGATTCTTCAAAAATTTCTGTTATATTCAATATTTAGAGGTTTACTGCTTAATACCTAATTTGTGTTTTTTCTTTTTTTTTTTTTTTACAGCCCTTGACTCATGTCTGTGCCAAAAACCTGGCCACGTTCATATCTCAAGAAGCCGGAAACAGGCCCATCTTACTCGGATTGGCCCTAAAGGATTCCTCCATAAACACAATAAAAGAAATCAAAGACATCATCAAAAGTTGTAAAGTGTGGTAATGAGTCAGGGCCCCGAAAATAATGACGTTAAGTATAAAGACCTGGTGAAATATAGGTAGTGGCTCCTACCAGTTTCATATTTTGTAAAATTATACTAAATATAACTTTTTTGTATTTCAAAATTCTTTAACTACATTTTGTATTATTTGAAATGCTCATAAATAAAATGCTTTAATGGCAATTTCAAGATACCATCATTAACGTAATGACTTGTTTGTTGCTTTAATTGCCTGATGTAGATGACTTGTTCTTTTCATCCGCTTTCTTTTATTGCAGCTTTTTTATCACAAAAACAGTAAAGGTCAACAGCCATTTTTATTTTTGAAACTTGCAGCAGCTCAACTGGATATTGCTTTATTACTGTATATGAAGAAGTTATTCAGTACAGTAGTGTGTAAGAATTTAAGGATTTTTGTTGTGCCTGAGTGGAACCTTTTTGGTGCGAGGAAGATCTTGATATAATATCTAATATACTCATCTTGTTTTAATGCACACGTTTTATTGCTATACGAATTAGTTAATTTTTAATAGATATTTTAGAAACTTAGAAGAAATATACCATGCTGAACTCATTTATGGGCACCTTTGATAACAATATGTAAATGCCCCTAAATTAAATGATTCTTTTATTGCATAATCTATTATAAAAATAATAATTGCATTATTGCATAATCTAACACGGACAAATTTAGAAAGTTTCAACCTTTAAATTGAATAGATTTTTTTTTTCTGAGGGGGAAAGTTCTATTCAAATAATTTTTTTAATGAAATCACTGTTGCCACAATTATTTTTACAATATTTTGCACCCCCTGTCCTTGTTTTAAAGAGATCGTTAGGTACTCATATAAGTGGTTGGATTTTTTTCTAAAAAAATTTTACTGTGAGGCTTTGCTACTACAAACAAATCTGAATGTATTTTAAGGCCCTTAAGGGGTGCCAAAAAATATGGATTCCTTCTGCATTCAGTTAAAGTGTTAATTTTATGTTAGTCCTCGAAACAGCGAAGATTAATGTTTGGAGATAAAGTGAACGTTAAGGAAGTTATTGATTAAAATTAAAGCAGTTTATTTTTGACCGCTACAGGTAAGCCACAAATTATTCACAGATTGTAAATAATCTTTTAAATTACAGACATGTTTCTTCTGGCTGTAAGCATTTTTTTTTTCACTTTGGAGTGGCCAAACCAGAGGTTCAACTAGAATTTGATTAAGAGTCTGGGGAGAGAGCTAAAGATTAGGGTGATGGCAAGGACGCCTTCCAACCTCTACAATTAGAAAGATGCCAAAACTGGTCAGCAATTAAAATAACAGTTTGCTGTGATGCTAATAAAATTGGGAAGTCTACAAACAATTTCTGACCCGCCAAGTTTGTTAATATGTAAATGCAAATATTTATAATATATATTATATTATATAAATAAATAAATGAGTCCCCTAGTTTATTGTCTTATTTTATTTTGGTAGATGCCCAAATAATACCTATCTAAATCAAACTTGATAGAATGAAAATAGTTTTGATTATAAATTTGCCAGGGGTGTCAATAATTCTGGACTCAACTGCTAAGGAGGATGGAGTAATCAACAATTTTACTGAAATAAAAGTAGCATCACTTAAGTATATCGTCACTAAAGTAGAAGTAAAAAGTAGTTTTCCAAAAGAAAAATACTCACACGGGAGTAAAACGGCTACAAGTAGCCTACAGAGTAACTGATCATAACAACTGGTTTAATTTGTTTAAAATTGTGTAACCAGACAGACAACAATATATTATGTGAGAATTTAGTTTTGTTTTTTTTTTTTTTTATCAAATACACTAAAGTTAACTGTATATTCACCTCCAAATGGCACAGAAGGCGATGCATAAAGAAAATAATAGTAAAACAACAACGCGTTTGTACAAACAAGATATTTCACTTTGAAATAAACTGTCTGTCAGGTGCATTTTGTTTTACTCATCCCTGGTCTGCATTCAGTGAGTTGTTTAGAGTATCCAGAAACCGTACTCAAGTAAGGGTATAATTATTTCCAATTACCCAAGTAGAAGTAAAAAGTGTGGTGCAGTAATGCTACTCCTAGAAGTACATTTTCTTTATAAAGTTGCTCAAATGAATGTAACTAAGTAAATTTTACTAGTTACTGCCAGACTGATTCGTTACAATCACAAATGCTAGAAATGTAAAGACAGCCAAACCGCTTCGCACCTGTCACCCTAATAATGTTAAAATGCGCTCGGCACGTTGTGAGACGTGATGACGACATTCACAAAGTCGAGACCACGTGACTTCTGTACCTGTGCCCAGCCTATTTATTTCTTCTGCTAAGTCAAGACGCTGCGCACTCACAGTTTTTCATTAGAAAAGCTTTATTCAGTAAACTTTTAGATGTTTATCTTGGCTTATTGAGCAATTTTCTGATGTGGTTTAATTTTTTGGCAGTTTTTGCTTAAGTTTTTCATCTCTTACTGTGTGGACTTCGACCTCGGCACCTGTTAGAAACAAGGAAGTCTAGTCCGTCTCTTACATGAAGCTGAAACTGCTTTTATAAATGCTCACGCTTGAGAAACAGGTGTTTTATTCTCGATGCTGATCCTTTAACGCTGACCTGGGACGATCAGTGCCATCTGAACAGGATAAAGCTGCTTTTCCACTCTGCTCGGAACAAGGTGAGCCGTTTATTGACAGCAGAGATCAAATGAGTGATATTTACCGAGGAGCGTTTATGTTCTTCAAACAGTGTTATTAGTTCGATTTATGGGTGCCAGAATAAACCAACAGGGAAATATTTGACATGTTTGCTTCACGATTATGTTCCTGTTCCCCCCGTCTTCTTTAGATGAACGGCTTGGAAATGGGTTCATCGCCCGAAAATATCTCGATTGTTCACCTGGATGAACCAATTCTCCCGGAAAACATAACCATCATCCGGACAAGAAACGGGTCACTCACGGAGGGCGAGATGTTTCTGAACACAATGACCGCTCAGGCCCTGTCTGGGATATTTGTCTGGTCCGCCTTGCTCATAACATGCCACCAGGTGAGTTTGTGCTGCTCCACTAAATTGTCTTCACACACACATCAGAGCCAGAAGAACAAAAAATCTCCTCATTGAGTAACACTAGAGAGGAACACACCCTTAAAGCTCTGCTGCCACGTAAATCTGTAACAGAGATGGTTAGGCACACCTCCCTTGCCTTAGGTCAGATTTTATACTTTAATAAAGGCCTAAACCCAGTTTTAGCTCTTCATAGTGAATCTGAGGTGCTTTTATACTCTTGTTCCCAGGTAGGTTTTCTTGTGCTTGCCTCCAAGCGTGTTGCTATATTGAAGGCCGTTCTGGGGCGCAAACCCCTTACGATCAAATGTGTTATTGTTGTAGGTATCTAAATACAATTTTCAGAAGAGTCATATGCCAAAACAACCAGTTGTTTCTATAAGAGCACGGCAGTAACCTTTTAAATGATACCAAGATCATCTTTGTAGATTTAAAAATGAATACAGCTACAGCTTTTTGAACTCGAAACATTCGGGGTAATTTTTGTCCCTAAATTTACATTGAAACCTATGACGTAATGAGACCAAAATTACAAAAAATGCTGAATTTAATATTTTTCTTGAGATATTGCTGTGAACTTTTTAACAAGCGATCTTTGCTAAATGTTCTGCTCTTTACTGGTTAGAATACATTTTCACCTAACTGACTTATGATAGTTCTTTTATTCAGCCAAAAGGTCATGTGTATTACTGTAGAATTTATTTTCACTATTTTAGAACATTGATGGAGAATAGTCTGCCGTAAAACAAAGGCGTTTTATATTCAACCTCATTTATAAATCCAGAAATAAAGATAGAAAATATGTTTCAAGGGAAAGGGAAAAATAAAACGTCAATGAATGAGAGTTTGAGTATGTTTTCTTTTATGTTATTAACAGGAATTTCCCAAAATTTAAACTTTATGGCTCAGATATTAAGCTTTTTTTAAAGTAACATATCTAATTATAGTATTTAAGCTGTCTTTGCTTGGAGTGGCAATTCAATCTAAAATGCATGTTTTTTAAGTGTGGGAGGAAGCCAGAGTACCCTGAGAAAACCCATGCACGCACAGGGAAAACCTGCAAACTCAATGCAGAAAGGCCCTGGCCATAATTCAAGCCCTGGACATACTTGCTATAAGGGAAAAGTACCACCATGCAACCCTTAAAGGAAACTAACGATTTAAAATGATTTAATGAATTTACACTATAAAATCACATGTTTTAAGTCATCTTTAGCACATTATCTTTTTTTAAAGCAATATTCCCAGTTTAAGGTGGAATACATGATTAGGTGAGATATGGCTTCCAAGTCTGTATGTGTATATGGAACATGCATACATACATATTAGAAAAGGGGATTTGCTCACCCCTTTAAATCACTGAATTCAGGTGTTTCAACCACATTCATGGCCACAGGTGTATAAAATCCAGGACTTAGACATGCAGACTGCTTCTACAAACATTTGTAAAAGATTTGGTTCCTCTCAGGAACTCCATGAATTCAAGCGTGGTACCGTGATAGGATGCCATCTGTCCACGTCGTAAAATTTCCTCACTAATAAATGTTCAGCAGTGAACTGTTTGTAAAGTGATAACAAAGTGGAAGTGATTGGGAAGGTGAGCAACTCTGCCACAAAGCAGGCCATGTAAAATCCCAGAGCTGCCTCAGTGGATGATGAGGCACATCAAGCTTTGAGATTGCCATCTTTTGCAGAATCAATAGCTACACACCTCTAAACTTCTTGTCGCATTCAGATTAGTTCAGAACGGTGTGAAGAGAGCATAATTGAATGGGTTTCCATGGCCAAGCAGCTGGGTCAAAGCCTAACATCAATAAGTCCAATGTAAAACATCAGATGCAGTGATCTCTTGCATGACAAATCATGTCTCTCTCTTTGGCAATCCAACATATTAGTTTGGGTTAGGCAGTTGCCAGCATTTTTTTCGACTGCATCGTGTCAAATGTGTTTGGTGCAGAGGAGATTATAGTGTAGGTCTGTTTTTTCAGGAGTTTAACCTCTGCCCCTTAGTTCCAATAAAAAGGAAAGGAGCATTCAAAGACATTTTGGAAAAATTAATCCTGCTAGCTTTGTAGAAACCGTTTTTTGGGAGGGCTCCTTCTTGTTTTAGCATGACTGTGCACCAGTGCAGAAAGCAACGTCTAAAAAGACATGGATACGTTAGTTTGTCATGGAAGAACTTGACTGGCCCGCACAGAGTCCGGAGCTTAACCCAGTAGCGCACCTTTTGGAAACATTTAGACTGTTCATCTGGGCTTTTTGTCCAACATCAGTGGGAGACCTCACAAATGCGCTTCTAGAAGAATGGTTAAACATTCCCACAGACACACCTGTAAACCTTGTGGAAACCTTTGCAAAATAGTTTAAGCATAACCTCATATTAAACTATATACATTAAAGGTGGAATGACTCAAATGTGTGTTAAGGTAGGCGAGCAAGTTGGTTTCCGCAATATATTGTATTACATGTTGTCATTTATGAACGGGCATTAGAATGCATTATACTTGTTAATTTCATTTACACAAACTGTGTAGCGCATAATTATTTATTTAGTTTTTCTTTACTCTTAACATTTCCTCAAAGTTGTACCTATTTTATACACAAGAGTGAACTTAAATTATAATGGGAAAACTATCCTAGCTGATTACAATGAAACGGAAACACAGCAAGCCCTCTCTGCATGGCAGAGGACGATGGCCGGGAGAAATAAATGGTTTACCATGGACCACCTTTACCCGCTGCCATCTCATCACTGTTGTAAAATTAGCGTTTCCTCATGTGAGCGAATGTTGCCCACTGTGCAGAGATGATAGCTTATCATTACGGTTTTATCATTTGCAGGAAACAAAAAGGAGTGCTGTGTTTTATCAGCAAGGAAATCAGTAGATACTGAGAGAATGTTCACAGGTGTTTTAAAGCTGTTTGAGCTTCTTGTTGTTTTCCAGTTCACATTTTTCTGTTGTTATTCAGCTATAATGTCCAGCTATTGTTTAAAAAAAGAATAAGGAAAACATTGAATAACCATCCACACAGCATTCATGTAAAGCTTGTTAACATGTATTTGTATGCTGTGCTGTGGAAATAATTGATTAATCTGTGCATCAGGGAAACACAACAACAACAACAACAGCAGCAGCAGCAGCAACACCTTTGTTTTGGGATTTGTAACTCAATATTCTGCAAATTGGTTTCTATGTTTGCAATATAGTACACCAAACACTTGCTGGCAAGACATTTTAATTGAACAAATAAATAGCAAGTTTTCCGCTGGGGGAATAGTGATTT
Organism: Crenichthys baileyi; assembly: GCA_036173005.1. Lineage (NCBI taxonomy): Eukaryota > Metazoa > Chordata > Actinopteri > Cyprinodontiformes > Goodeidae > Crenichthys > Crenichthys baileyi. Next base: position 206,227 of record JAHHUM010001841.1, on the reverse strand, counting down.
TGCAAAAGGCATCTCGTGTCACACTGGGGGAATAAAACGGTCTGTTGGACTAGAGTTATAATGCTGGCAGTGTTTTCATCCGACTTGGCTTTAGAGATTGGCTATAAACTACTAAATGTTCTTTCTGAATACTAAATAGTCATTGACCTAAGATCTTTTTTTGCTGTGATGTTGCCCATGCATTTCAAACTAGTATATAGGTATTTATCCAGATGGTCTTATTAGCTCCTTTGGAACTTGAAGCATTGGGTATTAAAAGTAGTAGATCGCACCCCCTCGCCCCCTTTTAAGAAAACATATGGGAAGGTTTGTTTAGGTTATCTATGCTAGGACATTTTTGCACGTCCTGAGGTCAGCTGTCAGGTGAGAAGTTGCAGAAATCAAGTTGGAAACAGTTGCTCCTCTGTCGTCAGTGTTTTGCAGTCAGAAGGAACTCCTGTTCTGGATTCTCAGCCAAATGGAGTCGATCCACACGAAGACTCATCACATTGTTGGTCTCACAGTGAACAGGATTTAATGAGCAGCCTTTAATTTAATCAAGCAGCTTCTGTTCATGGGAATGCATTTTTTATATATATTTAGGGAAAACAATCTGATTATTACAAGGGTTTGCACTAACGAAATGCAGAAAAAAAAAACTGGCTTGCTAAATATGTAGCACTCTTGATGTGCTGCATATGTTCTCTATTATTTTTCCCCAAGAATGTGTAGATCCTAAACAAAACCATTGTTAGAAATCTATAACCACTGCTAATTATTATAAACAACTGCTATTGAATTTTTACTTTAATTGGGCTGGGATTTGTTACCAGACTATGAAACAATATGAATGAACTTGTAACATTTTTATCTACTTGAGTTTCAAGCCAATTGTGATTTTAAAACAGCTTTTATTTACTGTTAAATTTATTTTGGTATAAACATTTAAGTGTTAACATTGTGGCTATTTTATCCCCCTTAGTATAAACAACTATTTATATTGAAATTTTTAAAAAGCTGTAGTCTCTAAAAGAAGAAATTTACCTGAAACCCTGCTTATTCATATTTATTTTATATATTCTTTTCTTTCACACATTATAATGTATGATATGTTATGTTTGAGACTTAGTCTTTTTTGCAAGTTAAATGCCAGTTTTAGCATTTTATTAGAATATAAAATCAAACTTTTTTTTTTAATTAATAACACTGTTCTCTTAAATGTAAACCGTCTGAAATCTTGTGTAGAACCTAAAGGTTATTGTTAAAATTCATTTGTGCATTGCCTGCCTTATGCTGTGCGTATTCCCCAAACGGATCAGATGCACCACGTTCCGTTCATGGAGGTCTTAGGGACCCATGTGGAAAGCATCATCTGCAATGACTCAGTTTGCTAAAGAGACATGAAAACGCATCTTTAAGGACGGTGCTGCTGAAACCTTTAACCAGAGCTCCACTCTACCAGGGCCTGCAATGAATTTGCTAAATTCTTTACTGAAAAAACCCAAAAGATCAGAGGGGCAGTCAGCACATCCACATCAACTCCAGTACCAATGTTGTCTCCAACTAGAACTGATTTCAACAAAATTTCCCAATTTCACCAAATAAGCTACAAAAATTTAGAAGAAATCGTACACCAACTAAGCTCTTCTTCCTGCTGTCTCGATGTTTTACCCACAGCTTTCCTTAAGAAAGCTTTGCCTGTAATAACATCTGATTTGTCAGGTGTTTCCCCCAGGCCCTGAAAACAGCAATTATCAAACCTCTATTGAAAAAGAGCAACTTGGACAAGCTGCTACTACAGAACTACAGACCTATATCAAACCTCCTCTTCATCAGTAAGATTATTGAAAAAGCTGTGTTTCAACAGTTAATCAACTTCCTAACAATGACCAACTGCTTTGATGTCTTCCAGTCAGGCTTCCATGCTCACCACAGTACAGAGACTGCTCCTGTCAAGGTTTTCAATGACATCTGTATAAATGCAGACTGTGGAAGAACCACAGTGCTGGTATTATTGGACCTTAGTGCAGCATTCGACACAGTTGATCACTCCATTTTATTAGAGCGCCTGGAAAACTGGGTCGGCCTTTCTGGTACAGCACTCAATTGGTTTAAATCCTACTTGAAGGACAGGGACTTTTTTGTGTCAGTAGGTAACTTTACATCAGAGACCATAAAAATCAAATGTGGCGTTCCCCAAGGGTCCATCTTAGGGCCCCTTCTATTCAATATCTACATGCTTCCCCTAACTCAGATTTTAATGAATAACAACGTAAGTTATAGCTATGCAGACGACACACAGATATACGTCACGGTGTCACCAGGTGACTATGAACCCATTCAAGCGCTGGGTAAATGCTTTGAAGAAATCAGTGCATGGATGGGCCAAACTTTTCTTCAGCTGAATCAAAACAAAACTGAAGTAAAAATCTTTGGACCAAAGGAAGAGCATTTAAAAGTTACCACACAGCTTCAGTTAATACAGCTAGAAACCACCAGTCAGGCTGGAAACCTGGGTGTAGTGATGGACTCAAACCTGAACCTTCAAAGGCACATAAAGACAGTAACAACGTCGGGCTTCTATCACCTAAAGAACATCTCCAGGATTAAAGGACTAATGTCTCAGCAGGACCTTAAAAAACAAATTCATGCGTTCATCTTTAGTAGAATTGATTACTGCAATGGTGTCTTCACAGGTCTGCCTAAAAAGCCGATCAGACAGCTGCAGTTGATCCAGAACGCTGCTGCCCGCGTCCTCACTAAAACAAAGAAAGTGGAGCACATCACCCGGGTTCTAAAGTCCCTAGACTGGCTCCCTGTAGCTCAGAGAATAGACTTTAAAATACTTCTGTTAGTCTATAAATCACAGAATGGTTTAGCACCAAAATACATTACAGACTTGTCAGTGTATCAACCACCCAGACCTCTCAGGTCTTCTGGTTCAAATCTACTCTGCATGTCCAGAACCAGAACCAAACATGGAGAAGCTGCTTTTAGTTCTTATGCTCCACTAATCTGGAATAAACTCCCAGAAAACTGTAAAAGCGCCGAAACCCTAAGTTGCTTTAAATCAAGATTAAAAACTTTTGTTTAGAGTGGCCTTAGAATGTGTTATCTAAACATTATTAGTTGTTTTCAGTCCAATTTTCCTTTCGATTTCTTATCCATCATTCTATTCTTTTATTTTTAACTTTTTTTAAATTACCTCTGTTGTTTGATTTTTTTTATATCATTGTACTGTTTTTTCCTTATGTACAGCGCCTTGAGTGCCTTGTTGCTGAAAAGCGGCATATAAATAACCTTGACTTGACTTGACTCAGTGTGAACCTGCTTTCATCTGTGAAGAGCACAGGGCGCCAGGGGCCAATTTGCCAATCCTGGGGTTCTCTGGCAAATGCCAAACGTCCTGCACGGTGTTGAGCTATGAGCACCACCCCCATTTGTGGACGTCGGCCCCTCATAGTATCTTCATGGAGTCGGTTTCTAACCGTTTATGCAGACACATGCACATTTGTGGCCTGCTGGAGGTCATTTTGCAGGGCTCTGGCAGTGCTCCTCCTGTTCCTCCTTGCACAAAGGCAGAGGTAGCGGTCCTGCTGCTGGGTTGTTGCCCTCCTACGGCCTCCTCCACATCTCCTGGTGTACTGGCCTATCTCCTGGTATCCCCTCCAGGCTCTGGACACTACGCTGACAGACACAGCAAACCTTCTTGCCAGAGCTCACATTGATGTGCCATCCTGGATGAGCTGCACTACCTGAGCCACTTGTGTGGGTTGTAGAGTCCGTCTCATGCTACCACGAGGGTGAAAGCACCACCAACATTCAAAAGTGACCAAAACATCAGCCAGAAAGCATAGGTACTGAGAAGTGGTCTGTGGTCCCCACCTGCAGAACCACTCCATTATTGAGTCTTGCTAATCGCCAAAGATTTCCCCCTGTTGTCTATTCCATTTGCACAACAGCATGTGAAATTGATTGTCAATCAGTGTTGCTTCCTAAGTGGACAGTTGGATTTACTTGGAGTTATATTATTAAGTGTTCCCTTTTATTTTTTTGAGCAGTGTACTTGGTGTAAACAAAGCGTGCCCTGCAAGTTTAGAGCAGGATTGTTGGAGAGGTTATTTAAACATGAGTTGAGTAATGTGTTTAGTCAAGACACTGTTGAAGCTGCATTTCATAGTAGCAGACAAACAGTGGGTGCAACTTAATCTGTCTATATAAATTAGGCCTTTTGGATAAAATACAGAGCTCTGTGAATGTAACCATTGGTTAAATGTCCTAATCTTACATTTGATAATGATGTAGTGCTAATTTACAGCAGAACATTTGGGAGCAGCTAAGTTGGTTACTAGCATTTTCATTGCTCTCTCTCAATGAAAGACAGTTCATAGATGTGTTGTGTTATCTGTATACATTAAATAAAACGTGACATCTGGCTCCTGAGTGCAGTGGAAAGCTGACATGGAAACGCGGCATCTAGTTTGCCAGTGGCTATAGGTATTTATTTGACTTAATCCAACAGAAGTGGCATTGATGGGAACACAACAGAAAGATGCACACAGATTTTCAATAAGGGTGCTGCTCACTTTTTCTTCATAGAAGTTTTGACAGTGAGGTCTCATACAAAAACGTAGGGCCATAAATCATTTAAAAAACAAATCAAAATCACTTAATTTAACCGTTTATGTATGCAGCATATAAAGGAAAGGAGTCCATTCTTCTTTAATCTGTTACAAAGTAAGAAATAAACAAAGGAAAATACAATCTTTGTGCATATAGGTGCAATTAAATCTTTAAAATAGTTATTTCTATATGCAACTGATACCGTATGGTTAACCATTACATGTTTATTTCTTTTGGTAATTAAATGTTTTGATAAAACTGACTTAATGATTACAAAAAGGCTTTAATATCACTGTTTGTGGTTTTCTAAAGATTTGAAATACTTTTTCTTCCCTTTTTAATTTTGATTCTGATTTTTTTTCTTTTTTTTTTTTTTTTTTTTTTTTTGCAAAAGTCGATTCTTATAAATTATATCATGGTCCATTATCAGTTCAAATTCTCTGAGCAGCCTCCTTTTGATAAATATTATTAGTCACTTAGCAACATTTCGTTATTATAAAACTGAAGTAGATCATATAAAATTACTTTAAATAATTGGTCGATAAAGCAGGTAAGAAATGTCCCTAAGTTTAGTACAAATGAATGCTCAGTGTGAAAAATCATGTAGTGTTGGCAAAAACCTGTAATGCTTCTTCAGGGCTCAGAGCTGCACGTTAGTCAAGCAGCAAAGGAGCCAAGTTCAACCTTATTTTATGACTAATTATTAACACACCGCATCTTTTTTTTAATTTATTGACACAGATGGAATACGTGAGATTAAATAAATACTTGGAATTCATAAACTGGATGGTGAGCTCTAGTTCAGAATAAAATGTAGCCAACCTTGCATTAAATGGACAGGATTTCATCACAGTATCAGTTAATGATGCCAAGAGTACTTGGTCCATGCTTATTGGAGCTAACCCTAGCTAAGACATAAATGCTGCACATTTTCAACCTTATCTCCCAAGTGGTTTTTACAATGGTTTTCCGATTCAGAAATGACAAGGTTCAATTTTATTGCCATACTTTTTTCCATGATTGGAAACAAAGTTCACTAGTTGTGAAATACCCAACCTAATTCCATGGTTTTGATACTAAACCTACTACATTCTTCTTTCTAACTGATGTCTTTTTATGTTCTGTGTTTTCATTCTAGATCTACACTCACCTTCGGTCCTACACTGTCCCCAATGAGCAGCGTTACATCATCCGCATACTGTTTATTGTACCAGTTTATGCCTTCGACTCTTGGCTCAGCCTCCTATTCATCAGCAATGACCAGTACTTTGTGTATTTTGATTCCATTCGAGACTGTTATGAAGGTATGTATCACCAGCAATCATTGATCTACTTGATGGTGTCTGTTATGTTTTTTTTAACAGAGACTGGTGTTTCCTACCCTCATAAATGTTGTAGATGCCAGAAACAGAAAGACAAGAAGTCACTGAACTAGTTTTTCCTCTCTTCGGTCTTTGTTTTCATATCTGTAGACCTCATTGTAGGAGGTTTTACATTTCTAGGAGGAGTAATTTTAGGAGCATCCTTTTGTGGACTTTGACAGGCTATGCTTTTGGTAGTTTTGATACAGTGTGACTAACACTGAAATCTAATATTGTACAGCTAAATTATAGATGTTTGAAGAATAAGATAAGAAAGTACATTTTAAGTTGCAAAGATTATTGCCATGCAGATTTAAATAAAAGTAATCTGTAAAATGGGATCGAGCAGACTAGAAAATGTTTGATGGCCAGTGTCGTGGCTGCACCAGAAAGCAGTGACACTAGAAAACAATTTGCAGTTGCAGCTAAAGCATAATAAACCTTCTCCAGGCTGGACACCATCTGCATTTGCTTAATTTAATCCTCCCTTAAATAGCAACAAAGGATTAAGAAGGGATTTTCGACACACAGAACCGTTGGAAAGGCCTTAATGTCAGGGCTGAACCATTCATTGTCCTAATCTATTATGTTGAACTAATTATTTTTTTTTATTTGTTATGTGGACATTTATTTCCATCTTAAATTATTTGACCTTCTTAGGGAAATAAGACTTGAAGGGGATGGGGGAAAACGTTCTGTGGTTGTCGGGTTAAAACAATTTTAAAAATTCTTTGTGTTTCAGCTTTTGTTATTTACAATTTCCTGAGCCTGTCCTTCGAGTATCTTGGAGGAGAGAGTGCAATCATGTCCGAGATTAGAGGGAAGCCCATACAGTGAGTACACCCACTGCTATTCTATAACTGAAATACACATGTAATGTACAAACTGAATAATTTTACTAATTATTTCTACAATATGCTAATTCAGGAACAATAAAAGCATTAGCTGGACTTGGGCAAGTTTTGCTATGGTTATATGAGCTGCAGAATTGTCTTTCTGGTTGTATATTAAAATTTAGCCTGAAATCCACTGTGAAATTCTAGCAGTAAACAACTCTCACAGGTGGTAGTTCTTTTTTTTTTCTTGGGAGCATTTGAAATAGTCTTTAAAGTCTGTGCTTTCTGGCCAGAGGGCATGAGCTCTTTGCCAGGTTCTAAAGACAAATCTGACAATAATGTTGAGGTCCTTTTTAAGTATAAAGACTTGGAGTGCGTACTTTTTCAGAATCCTTTGCTCTTCTGCCTTGTTTGAATGAGTCTTTGTAGGATTTCTAAAGATGTCCAATGTGTTTGGTCTCAAGTCAGCCCAGATAGGAATTTCCTGCAAATAAATTCACATTCAGTTATCCCACAGATTTGGAATATTGTGGCATATCTTTAGCTAAGGATTAAAGTGATAAGGAACTCTAAGTTTAATAGGATTTAAAAAGCTGCGCTGGAACAACTTTCGTAATGGACTGAAAGCCTTCGGAGGCGGGGTGGCTGTGACTCAGTGCAAAGAGTAGTTGTGTTGCAATTTGGGAGTGTGGATGGGCGAATATGACTCATAGTATAAAAGCACTTTTAGTGACCAGCTTGACTATATACAATGGCTCTACAAACCTCTGTTAAAATGTCAGGTTTTTAAAACCTAAACTAAGATGATAAATATTTTTTAAACACTTTTTTTTCTCTTGAAATGTAAAAATTATATCGTACAATACAACTGAAAAACAAACCCAGCAATAACCCAGTTTAAACAGCATAAATGTGCACACCTTCAAATTAAAATTGATTTAACAATTTGTGATTTAACCTTGCAAAAGTTATACAAATCTATTAGCCATTGGATTTATGGTCCTAAAATTCAAGTTTAGGTTAATCATTTCTTCGTACATTTTGTTTTTAGAAGATTTTAGTGGGGTTTTTGTTTTTTTTTTTTTTTTTTTCTTTGGAGGAAATAATTTTTGTCTCTGAACTCCCTAGTCTAGACATTAAAAATACAGGGGATTGTTTTCACATGCAAAACAAAACTTGTACTTGTAGGTAAAAAGAGAGAGAACTTTGTTCTCTCTCTTTTCTCTTCCTAGAAGCTACACCTGGGCTGACTTTGTGTCTACCTGTAACACCTTTCTGGAGAGGGGAATCCTCCATGCTTCTGCTGGCAACAACTTAATGCTCACCCTCTACCGATGATCCACTTGGCCCTGTCTTTCAGTGTTTAACCCTTTCTCTCTCCTAGACATAGCTACTGACTGAGCTTTTACTGTGACTAACTCTATGTGCTCTCTTCAGACTCTAAACTTGAAAACTGGCTCAGAGTTTATATGTTCTTTCTTTCTAGGTGAAACGACTAAAGGAGGTACATCCATTAACATTTACCTTTTCCTTCCCATAGAAAGTACTCCTGGATCAGTGCTTCTTTGTTCTCTTTGTGTCTCTGCTCTGTTCTCTCTAACCCCCAGTCGGTCGTGGCAGATGGCCGCTCACACTGAGCCTGGTTCTGCTGGAGGTTTCTTCCTGTTAAAAAGGGAGTTTTTCTCCTCTCCACTGTCGCTACATGCATGCTCAGTATGAGAGGGATTGCTGCAAAGTCAACGCCTGTGACTGTCCACTGTCTCTACATGCTCATCCAGAGGAGTGAATGCTGCAAGTCACTGACTGGATGCAATCTGTTGGGGTTTCCTTAGATAGAAAAAATTTTTTATCCCAATTTGAATAAATACAGAATCTGACTGCACTGTTCAATGATTAAGATTAATTGGAATGTATGTACCTGACTTTTGTGAAGTGCCTTGAGACGACATGTGTTGTGAATTGGCGCTATATAAATAAACTGAATTGAATTGAATTATAGGAACTCCTTTGCTGTTAATGTTAGCCTTTTGGTAGCCTCCCTGACCAGTTTCTTACTGGTCTTTTTGTCAAAATTTGGAGGAAAGTCGAGTTTTTGTAATGTCCCCGTTTTTCTCTTAAATACAGGTATATAACTCTGTGGAACATTTTGTATCCTTCTCCAGACTGATATCTTTGCACAGTGAGGTGATATTGATCCTTTATAACATCTCTGCCAACTATGGCTTTAGCTAAAAGATGCAAGTGGGCTAATGTCAAGAAAATGCTATTAGGACAGCTGTAGTTTATTTCAGAATAATCAGATTCATTATAAATGATTGTAAGTGTGAACTCTTAACACTGAATGTTGCAAATGAATCAGAACACACTTCAGTAAAGCATTAGTTGGTGTGCACAGCTCTGCAACCAATTATGGTAACTTTTTTACTTAACTTTTGTTGAATTTTAAAGAAAAAAATGTCACATGCACAAAGTTTTTAAAGTATCAGTCAATTTTACCAGGGCATTTTACCAGGGGTGTGTCTATTTTGAGAGTTACTGTTGGTTGTATCCATTTACCATTTACCCTAAACACTATTACAGTATATTAATAATAATTGTTTATTAGGTTTGTCGTGATTTCGATAAAATCAATACTAAACAAATTAACTAATTAAAGATCAAAATCGAAATCAACTGACCTATGGCAGAGGCGCCGCAATACGCAATAACAAAGTCACTCAGCCTCTGGCCTCCCTGCAGCCGTTCACTGGACCAAAACGATGAACTGCTGTTGGACATTTTAAACGTTTTAAAGGCAAAAAAAAAAAAAAACCACTGTATTTAGCCGACAAGGGAAACACAAAATGTTATTTCCTTATAATTCCGATGGACAGGAAAAAAATGAAATGCTGAACGATGCCACATGTTAGCTACGCTAACGCTACAACATTAATGTTTGAGAGCAACTTTTAATTCTTGATTGATTTTATTTTGGTAGTAATACTTCCAAGGATGTCTGGTGAGTTTAGTACTTTTAGTGGAAATTTGTTTTATTGTTCACTCTCTCCAGCTTCTTTTCCACTTTTTTTTCCTGCCAGTAAAACTGGACATTAAATTAATGTCCAATTAATTAAACCCTAAATGTTGTTTACAACTGGTAACACATGTTCATATATGCCTTTCTTATTGTGACAGATTTTAACAGCTGTCACAATCTAGATACTGAATGAATAATCAGTGAAAATTAAAACAAAGCAGTGTACCAAAACCAAAATTTTACAATTGTTTCATGCTTCCCCCTTTTTTGGTAAGCACAAATGAGGTGTATCCCATCTCAACGTAATCCTCCAAGAGGAAGTTCAGAGGGTTTAAAATGTAGTTATTTCCCTTTTTATTGTTGCCAAAGGCTATATTTGTGCTACTCTGTATTTTATCAAGAGGTTCAGGCATACCTGTAAGGCTGACTTTGCAACCTAGATAAAGAAATGAGAGGTTTATTTACACATCAGCAGACTAATTTGTCTTTGCAGGACTTGAAGTTACAATGAAAACTTCAAGAAATATTAAAATGTATACATAAATGAAATAAATGAATGAACAACAATGCCTTTTTAATACATGGGTGTTGTAGCTTCTGTAGATCGTTAGTGTGTGTTGTTACTTGAAATTTGTTATCAATGAGATCTTGTTGTCAGTCACAGTAAAATTTCTAAATGTGTAGGCTCTAATTAAGTATTGATTAAAATGGCCAGATATGTTTTAAGATCAAATTTAAACAGACACTATAGATGTGAATTTGGCAAATTAGACGCTGATTACTTGAGGGGATTTCCTAATTAGTGACTTGACAGTAAACAAACGGTTTAGAGTGATCGAAATGTATTCATTAAACACAGATCTGAAGTAACAATATAAATATAAAAGGGGAAGTGATAATGTTACTTTGACCTTGGCAATGCTAAATGTTTATGCGCACCAATGTGATGCTATCTAATGGCACCTGTATGAAGCAAGCCAAATTCAGATATTTCACTCCACAATGCTTAAAGGATCTATTGCATAAATCCCAGCGACAAACTCCAGATCTTTCAGTAAAATCACAATTTCAATTTAACCATTGTCTCACCATTGTTTGTTGACTTAAAACCATCCAAGACTTAAACAAAATAGATCTAATTGCACTTTCGTGACATAAAGACTAGTTCATGAAGCTAAAGAAGAGGAACATAAGTGACTCTTCTGAACAAGAGCATAGAACAGCAATGGAGGGAAGTTTTGCAATTTTTGCTTTGGAAGATTATCAATATATCATATAGCCTGTCCATGTGTATTACAGTACTTCTATAGTTTTTATTTTGTCACACATGTGCTCTGATTTATGTCACATTTTACTTTTTTGTTTTGCCTGCTCTCTGATAAGTAGGTTTCCTGTTTGGCATTGCAAAATAAGTATATCTGCTTGCTGTCTACACAGGTCGAGTTGTTTATATGGGACGTGTTGTCTGGGAGGAATGAGCTACTCCATTGGCTTTTTAAGATTCTGCAAACAGGTGAGCCTCATAACCGTCTTCTCTGCTCCAGAGATGATCCCTATGATCTCTGAAATAAACTCGCTTATACTGAAAATTAAAATACATTAAGTTGGCAGAATAAAAAAAATAAATAAAACCCCATAGCTGTTAATTCAAGCCTCCAGACTGCTTACAATTGGCAGGTGCTGCAATTGGATGGTATGTGGATTTAAAAACATCAAAAAAGGGAAAACAAAAGCAGGTGAGGGTGGGTGATAGTAGCATAATTATGTACACAGAGAGCCGTCTCTGTGTCTTGGGATGCTGCACAGGCTTTTTTTGTAACGCTGATGGATATTAGAACTGAGAGATGTCTTCAGAACAAAATGCATGGTGAAAAGGACTGTTTTTCACCCACAGGCAAATGACAAACTCTGTGCATTGACAATGTTATATAAACAGGTTTTAAATTAAAAACTTTAAATGATTTTTCTCTAATAGAGAAAAATGGAATACCTAAAATTTAATGATGGCACAAATAAATCAGTCAGTTTTCTTGGAATTTGAGTAAACTTTGAATGTGAAAAATGTTGTCTTAGTGCAGCTTGAAACACATTATTCTGCTTTTGAAGTCACAATTGTCACTGCTGTTTCTCAAAGGACTTTAGAAATTAATAAATATAACACTTTAGTGATATTAATAAATGCTGATTTTTCCCATCAGGACCAGTGTGAAAGGTTTTAGAATTAACAATTTTGCCTTGCATATTACAGGTGTACCTAAATAAATTAGAAAATAATCCAAGTTTATTTATTTCAGTAATTCGGGTCAAAAAGTGAAACTTGTACTATATAGGTGTAACTATACTGTCATTTTGATGATAGAAATGCTAATGGAAAACTAGAAATATAGATTATCGAAAAATTGTAATATTACATGGGAACAATAAAATATCTATATTTTTAGCACAAAAAGAAATGTGCAGCACAATCATGGGCCATGAGTTGACAGTTGTCCGGCATGTAATCTTTGACACCCTCCACAATTAAGGAAAGCCAAAAAATAGCATTGCTAAAGAAGCTGGCTGTTAAGAGTGCTGTATCAAATTACAATAATGGAAAGTTGAGTGGGAGAAAAAGTGTGTTAGAAAAACATGCTCAAGCAGGAATAACTGCAGAAAAACCGATTCATGTGTTTGAAGGAGAGCTACGTTGCCAGTCCTTCATGAGCAACCACAGACAGACATATCCAGTACATGATAAACAACTGTTGGATTTCTCGTGTTCACCCTGAACCAGAGATCTCAGAAGAGTCGGGGTTATGGAGAAAAAGGACACAACTATTGATTGGTCGTCCGTTCAGATGAAAATAAAGTTTACATTTCAATTGGAAATCAGGGTCCCTACTTTGGATTTTCATTGGCTGTAAGCCAGAATCATTAAAACTGACAGAAGCAAACACATGAGCTATATCACTGTGTGTGTAACAAACCTATGAGTTTTCATTTGTGAATTGAGGGGTTAAAATAAATTAACTTTCAGATGATTCATTGAGAGGCACTTTTACTTACTTTACTAACTGAGCTCTTTTATACACCTGTTTTCAAACGGATAGTGTTGTAGCTTACAAAAACAAAATGGTACTGATGAGAACAAATCTTTTTAACAGTACCTTAAAGCTAAACTCTAAATTAAACCAGTACAGCAGATATGATGGGCCTTCTTCCCTCCTTTTTAAAGCGGGGGTTGTTAACATGAGCAGTCTCTGAACTGGTAAACTGCCTTCTAATGACACTAAATGGGAAATCACTGATATGGGAAAGAAGGTTGAAGTTAACTGTGATTTTTGATACGGGTGGGGATAGGATTCTCCTATATACTTAAGTGCTTTTTGACATTTCATTGAGAAATCATCTATCATTATTGGATGCTTGAGGAATACTTAATTACAATGTTATACAATTATGGTTGCCTCAGCTGATTTTACCAGAAAAAAAATAAACTAATGACTATATAACCAACATATAAAAAATATAAGGTTGCATAGACCCTGTAGAAGCAATTTCTTGGGGTGATAACCATGAAGAAATGTAACCTAAATTTCACAGCTTTACATAAAAGGTAATAAAAATCAAAGTTTTGCATCAACTCGAAGAAGATCCTAAATTAGGCATGCATAATTGACATATCCTTCTACTGTTTTTCATGCAGTGATTTAACATGCAACGTAAGGTCTGATACAGCTGCAAAAAGTGCAAATTGCAGTATTTTATGGGGGGGGAGAAACCAGGAACTTGCTTTGTATTTTGAATGCTAAACATGTCAGCATTTTATATTGATATCTTTACTTTGATAATTTTCAGTGCCAGACTGGCCCTGGAGCAGGTTTAGTCCAAATAATCACTGAAAGCATCAAAGTAAATCAGTTTTTCTGCAGTATGAATATGGTTAACGCCAGTTTGTAAAGCACAAAAGTTTCCCTCTGACTAATTAAACTGAAAGCTGTGGGTCTGTTGCTTTCATGTGAGACGGCCTCTGTTAGATTAACTCATTCGCTCTTCAGTAGACACCAAAAAAGACACGTTTCCTGCCATTTTGGAAGACTTGGATATATGGCTGTATTTTTCAGTCTTTAGGATCTGTTCTTCTAAATCAAAATCACAACATCAGAATACCTGAGAAATGTTTTTTTTTTTGTTAATAAAATTTTTTTTATTATTTAACATTTGCATATTAAGAAAATATTTATTTAATTGATATGTGGGTGCGCCTGTTAAATGTAGAGATGTTAATTATTTAGGGCTAACTCATTGGTTTTTGAGGTTGATCTGTTCTAGACATTTTCCAACACACAGGAACTATGTTGCCCACCGCCAAGAAATGACCACATTATCTACTAAAAAACAGGCCTGTGCATAAACGCGTTTACATATTTTGTGACTTTGAACGTAATTTCTTTTATTTATTTTTTAGAGAAATCTGAACTCATGTTTCAATATGATTGCATGAATCACCTTTTCATAGCAGTTTTTTGTTTTGAAACGGTCTAGATTTTAAAAGACCGTGTAGGATACGTGTTATATATGGGTGCTCTGGTCAGATAAGATCAAAATTTAGCTTTTTGGCTGATATTCAAAACACTTAGGAAGAAAACGAACACTACTACACCCTAAACACCTACCATTCCCACTTTAACATATAGTGGTAGAATCATGCTGTGGAGTTGCTGTTGTTTAGCAGGGACAGAAGGGGAGCTGCGATAAAATTATTTAGATCAAAATATGTTCATGTTAGAACGACTCAGTTAAAGTCGAGACCCAAATTCAACTGAGAAACTGTGGCAAGAGTTGAAAATTCATGTTCATTGAAGGTCTCTAGCTGTCTGACTGAGCTTAAGCTAATACTAAAAGACTAATCAGATTTTAAGTCCTCAAGGCTGGAATAGACATTTCTAAATTGACTTGATGCTGCAATTTCATCAAAAGGTGGTTTTAAAAATATTGACAAAGTAGACATAGTAGGAATTTAAATAGTAAAACAATTATTAAAGCATTATTTTTCTTCTGCTTTATAACTATCTGCTCTTTTGTGTTGGACTATCACATAAAGTTTGTAAACAGTGAAATTTGTTATTCTGAAATGACAAAATGTGAATGTTGCATATGGATAATCTGAGGAACTACAAAACATTGTGTAAATATACAAATATATTAAATTCCATAGTTGGTTAGTATTAGACAAAGTACAATCAACATGTGTTGTTGTTTGTGATAATTAGAAAACTGCTTAATGTCATTGAGCAGTCCTAAACCTTTCCCAGTCTCATTTGATGTGCAAACTGATTCAGATGTCCCCGTCCTCCTTGGTTGTGCCCTTGCTTGCTGTCCCTTGGTGTGCCATTCTGAGTTGTCATGTATCCTCCAGGCGACTCTCCAGTTCTGTGTTGTCAAACCCATCATGGCAGTCATCACAATCATCCTGCAGGCCTTCGGCAAATATCACGACGGAGATTTTAAGTGAGCAGCACCTCTTTTCATTTCATTCTCTTGTGTATCCTACTGATGCATGTCGTTTCCAGAGGGTTTGTGTGCTGCTTCTCTGATCACTGAAACATTTTGGAAATGGAGATAGGCACATCGCCTCTCTGCAGGAAGCATGATAAAAATGGTTGAATTGAGTTCAAAGTTATGGGATCAAACTTGGCAGCTATGTGCTTTTCCAGAATTCTGTGTTTATTGACCAAATAGATGATGTTGCAACTTCTGAATTGGAATGAAAGGTTATAATTAATTGGTGTACTTTTAAAGTGGGATGGATGGTTTAATTTTATACATTCACTTATATACAATTTTATATAAAGGAAAGGCATAAATTGCAATACTTAAAAGAAGTTTAGTAAAAGTTTCAAGGCTTCAGATGAGAGCAAACCGCTTAACAGAATGAGTGTAATTCACAAAAAATACACTTTAGCATATCTTTAGTGTTATATAATTTCTTCGTTGGATACTTTCTGATCCTTTTCAGCTCAGTGTCTCCATTTGATGAGTCAGCTGTGACAACACTTGTTTTAAAATTACATAAAAGAAGCAGTCATCAGTGAGTGCTTGATATAGAAGTTTCTGGTTGGCTTTCTTCTTTGCTCTCATATCATCACACCTAAAGATGTGCTTAATTCAACTCCTTCTCCTATTCATCCATATACTTCACATCTCCTGAGCTGTGCTGAAAAACCGTGATGATTCACTCATTGTTTACTTATACTTTTAGCCACACATAAACTGTTCTACATTCAGATATTAAGCACTGTCACAGCAGAATCTTCAGAGGCTCTATTGAAGCATTCAAATGTAGAAGTCCCCCTGTTTATTTGATGCACTCATGAAATTACACCTATGCTTAAGCAAATGTTTAAATGAAGTTTGCTGTTGTCCCACTTCCTCTCACTGCAGCGTTAATGGAGGCTACCTGTACATCACAATCATCTACAACTTCTCAGTAAGCCTGTCCCTCTATGCGCTCTTCCTCTTCTACTTTGCCACAAGTGACCTGCTCAGACCGTATGAACCAGTGCTCAAATTTCTCACAATAAAATCTGTCATCTTTTTGTCCTTCTGGCAAGGTGAGTTCATCCCTCTTTTTTTAGATGTATATCTGGCCATGGCCAGCACATAAAGCTACAAATTAACAGGGACAAATGTTGCTCTTTTCATAGGAATGGTGCTTGCTATCCTGGAACGGTGTGGCGTCATTCCCAATGCACTCTTCATCGAAGGACATGAAGTGGGTGCCGGCACAGTTGCAGCCGGCTGGCAGAACTTCATCATCTGCATTGAAATGTTCTTTGCTGCCATTGCGCTCCGATATGCCTTTACCTGCACCGTCTACCAGGAGAAGAAAAATGATGTGCCAGGTGAGCTCAGATAGTCCAGAAATCTGCCAAAATTGCCTTATATTATTGCAGCACTACCGTTGCCACAAGTAAAGTATCTTGATGTGTATTCAGGCTGACTGACCTTCTCACTTTTATAATGTTAAGTGTTTCTAGTGACATTGCTTTGGTGGTCCCGTTCTGATGGGCCAGTCACACTGACCTTTAACTCATAACTTGGCCTTTAAACCATTTTGTAAAGTCGCAGCATTCTCTAAAACATGACAGTTCATATTCATATTAACTGAAACTTTTATTTCTCAACGTCTGATGTTGAAGAAGGCAGAAACATTTGAAAGATTATACCTTGGGGTTTTTATTGGTATTTGTTTTGTTGTTTTTTTTCCTCTTTGTTAAGGCTGTGAGAAAAGACATTTGATGACATGCCCTGAGAACATGAAAAGACATCAGAGAATTTGAGATTCTTCCAAACATCTCATCTGTTCCTAAATTATGTAAAAAGTCTATTTCCACAAATGTTGAGAGGTGTTTGAAATGAACAGCACTGCTTGGATGCATGCCAAATGAATGGTGTGGGTGTCTGGATTGGAGCTTCAACTAAATGTTTCGTTTATTGAAAATGCATTGAAAGTAAACAAAAACCAGAATCTGAATGTGAAATCACGAAGAGTTGTTCGTTCCTTTGAAATCTGCAGTGCACAATACTGTGAAAAGATTTAAGGAGTATTCAGAAAACGGAAAGGTCAAGGCTGTTTGATGCAAAGGGGCCACAAAGTCTTCAGGCACCAGTGTCATTTCATTGTGATTAATATGGTCTCACAGGCTCGAGGTTGCCTTGGAAAACCATTGCCACTCAAAATCCACTGCTTCATTCGCGAAAGGTAACCTTTCTGTTATGAAAAAGTCATAAATCAGCTCTCAAGTCACATGGGAATGACCTAATCTAAGATGGACAAAATGAATGCAAGTTGTAGCATCTGTAATGGCCGACTTAGGAGCCTTATGTAGCAAACTGACATTCAGGTGGCACTCCAGTCTTTAGTCGTACATGAAATCTTCCTTGTTTTTAATACTATGTTGGATTCTAAAAGTTAAATATTTAAATTATATTGAGTTTATTCATATAACGCTAGTTCTAAACTAAGGTCATCTCAAAATTGTTTACACAGCTGATCCAATTAATATCTAATTGAATACAAGTTTGAAATGCAGTTTGCATTAATCCAGTTCATTCCAGTATAATCCAGTCAATTTCAGTCGTAAATAAAAATGACCTGATCGACACAATGTTTAACTTTTTTTGGCTTATTAATTTTCACACTCCTCTACTCTCTTTAGTTAAAAACCCTTTTTCCATAGTATACTTTAAATATTTGGGTTGGCAGGTTGGGGTCGTCTTTTGCAGTTCATGCTGTTGCCTCGGCTTAATTTGATGCATAAAAGCCCCAAGATATAGTAAACGTAGCATTTATTCAATTCAATTCAGTTTATTTATATAGCGCCAATTCACAACACATGTTGTCTCAAGGCACTTCACAAAAGTCAGGTACATACATTCCAATTAATCCTAACCACTGAACAGTGCAGTCAGATTCAGTTATTTATTCAAATTGGATAAAACGTTTTTCTATCTAAGGAAAGGAAATCCAGCAGATTGCATCCAGTCAGTGACTTGCAGCATTCACTCCTCTCGGATGAGCATGTAGAGACAGTGGACAGTCACTGGCGTTGACTTTGCAGCAATCCCTCATACTGAGCATGCATGTAGCGACAGTGGAGAGGAAAAAGTCCCTTTTAACAGGAAGAAACCTCCAGCAGAACCAGGATCAGTGTGAGCGGCCATCTGCCACGACCGACTGGGGGTTAGAGAGAACAGAGCAGAGACACAAAGAGGACAAAGAAGCACTGATCCAGAAGTACTTTTTATGGGAAGGAAAAGTAAATGTTAAGGGATGTAGCTCCTTTAGTCGTTTCACCTAGAAAGAAAGAACACATAAACTCTGAGCCAGTTTTCAAGGTTAGAGTCTGAAAGAGAGCACATAGTGTTAGTCACAATAAAAGCTCAGCCAGTAGCTATGTCTAGGAGAGAGAAAGGGTTAAACACTAAAAGACATGGCCATGTGGATCATCGGTAGAGGGTGAGCATTAAGTTGTTGCCAGCAGAAGCTTGGAGGATTCCCCTCTCCAGAAAGGTGTTACAGGTAGACACAGAGTCAGGCCAGGTGTAGCTTCTAGGAAGAGAAAAGAGAGAGAACAAAGTTAAAAGCTGAAATAACAGCAAATAATGCAAAATTGGAGTGCAGTGTGAGAATGTAGCGGAGTGGGTGAGAGTGGTCATTATGTCCTCTAGCAGCCTAAACCTATAGCAGCATAACTACAGAGATAGCTCAGGACAACCTAAGCCACTCTAACTATAAGCTTTATCAAAAAGGAAAGTTCTAAGCCTAGCCTTAAAAGTAGACAGTTTGTCCATCTAGAGCCTACTGATGGCCACTGTTATACTAAGAACCACAACGATTGGGATATCTCTCTTTGTCAGATTGACCATAACCATTGGAAAAGAGAGGGGGTCATACAGGTAGCAGAAATGGAGGGTGTGTTTGCACCTCAACTATAACTTAGCCGGTTTACGCTAAACCTGACTCCCCCTTAGTCCATCCAACAGGGAGGGAAGAAGACGGAGGTAAAAAAATAAGGAAGATAGCTCAGGATAACCTAAGCCACTCTAACTATAAGCTTTATAAAAAAGGAAAGTTTTAAGCCTAGCCTTAAAAGTAGACAGGGTGTCTGCCTCACGGACTAAAACTGGGAGCTGGTTCCGCAGGAGGGGAGCCTGATAACTAAAGGATCTGCCTCCCATTCTACTTCTAGAGACTCTAGGAACCACCAGTAAACCTGCAGTCTGAGAACGAAGTGCTCTGTTAGGAACATATGGAACAATCAGATCTCTGATGTATGATGGAGCTAGATCATTAAGGGCTTTATATGTGAGAAGGAGAATTTTAAATTCTATTCTGGATTTAACAGGGAGCCAATGAAGAGAAGCTAAAATAGGAGAAATATGATCTCTCTTTTTAATTTTCATCAGAACTCTTGCTGCAGCATTTTGAATCAGCTGAAGGCTTTTAACTGCATTTTGTGGGCATCCTGATAGTAAAGAATTACAATAGTCCAGCCTTGAAGTAACAAATGCATGGACTAGTTTTTCAGCGTCACTTCTGGACAGGATATTTCTAATTTTGGCAATGTTCCGGAGATGAAAGAGGGAAATCCCGGAAACCTGTTTAATATGGGATTTAAATGACATGTCCTGGTCAAAAATAACACCAAGGTTTTTTACTTTATTACCGGAGGTCAATTTAATGCCATCCAGGTTAAGTAATTGACTAAGCAGTTTCTTTTTTAAAGACTCCGGTCCAAAGACGACAACTTCTGTCTTGCCTGAATTTAGAAGCAGAAAATTTAAGGTCATCCAAGTTTTTATGTCTTCAAGACATGCTTGTAGTCTATCTAACTGGTTGGGCTCATCAGGATTTATGGATAAGTAAAGCTGAGTATCATCAGCGTAACAGTGAAAATGTATTCTATGCTGCCTGATAATTTTACCTATTGGAAGCATATATATAGTAAAGAGAATTGGCCCAAGTACTGAACCCTGTGGTACTCCACAATTAACCCTGGAGTTTAAAGATGATTTATCATTTACATGAACAAACTTGAACCTGTCTGACAAATAAGATTTAAACCAGCCTAGCGCTGTTCCCCTGATCCCTACAGCATATTTCAGCCTTTCTAAGAGAATATTGTGATCGACTGTATCAAATGCAGCACTGAGATCTAACAGAACCAGTACAGACACAAGTCCATTATCTGAGGCTAGAAGAATATCATTAGTGACTTTCAGCAGAGCTGTTTCAGCGCTATGATGAGCTCGGAAGCCTGACTGAAACTCTTCAAACAGGTCATTGCTGTGTAAATGCTCACACATTTGATTAGCAACTATTTTCTCAAGAATTTTAGATAAGAATGGAAGATTGGATATAGGTCTGTAATTTATTAAGTCATCTTGATCAAGTGAAGGTTTCTTAAGCAAAGGTTTAATTACAGCTACCTTAAAAGCTTGTGGTACATATCCATTTACTAAGGATAAATTAATCATATCTAAAATGGGGCTGGTAATCAGAGGAAACACTTCCTTAAATAATTTGGTTGGGATTGGGTCTAACATACAAGTTGAAGGTTTAGATGAAGCTAATATTTCTGATAACTCAGGAAGCTCCACAGGATCAAAGCAGTCCAAGCACAGATCAGGTTCTACAATTACTTCCAATGTTTTCTCACTTGCTGAGGATGAAGTAATCATCTTCGGGAGTATATCAAAGATTTTATTTTTAATAGAATCAATTTTATTTAAGAAGAATCCCATAAACTCATGACTGCTAAGGGAATGGATGGCTCAACAGAGCTATGACTCTGTGTAAGTTTAGCAACTGTACTAAAGAGAAACCTAGGATTATTCTTGTTCTCTTCTATTAATGATGAGAAATAAGCTGTTCTGGCTTGGCAAAGTGTCTTTTTATACAACAGTAGGCTATTTTCCAGATTAAGTAGGAATCTTCTAGGTGTGTAGGGTGCCATTTTCTCTCCAATTTTCTTACATTGTGCTTTAAAGTACGCAGCTCTGAATTAAACCAGGGAGCTAGCCTCCTATGAATAATTACCTTCTTTTTCAAGGGGGCTGCATTGTCTAATGCATCCCGCAATGATGAAGTAACACAATGAACAAGAGAATCAATTTGTGAAGGGGAAGAAACAAAATTATTGCCCTCCACTGTGTTTTTCTGTGATAATGAGGAAATCAAAAGTGGAACCGATTCTTTAAAGGTTGTTACAGCATTGTCTGATAATGATCTACTATAATGAAATTTTCTTTCAGGTGTGGAGTACTCAGTTAAATTAAACTCAAAGGTTATTAAAAAATGGTCAGACAGGAAAGGGTTATGAGAAAATATTGTTATGTCTTTACACTCAATGCCATATGTCAGCACAAGTTCCAGAGAATGAAGACAAAGGTGGGTAGGTTTGTTAATGTTTTGAGCAAAGCCAATTGAGTCTAAGATAGCATTAAAGGCTATATTTAGGCTATCACTTTCAGTGTCAACATGAATGTTAAAATCCCCCACTATAATAACTTTATCTGTATTTAACACTAAATCAGATAAAAGGTCTGAAAACTGATCTAAAAATTGAGAGTAAGGGCCTGGTGGACGGTACAAAACAACAAACAGAAGTGGTTTTAGTGCTTTGCAATTTGGATGAGGAAAACTGAGGATTAAATATTCAAAAGAGTTGTAGCTATTGATTATTCTGGGACTAGTCAATAAATCGGACTGAAAGATGGTTGCTACTCCTCCTCCTCGCCCAGTATTTCGAGGAATGTGAAAATTTTAATAATTAGTAGGAGTTGACTCATTTATAGTAACATAATCCTCTTGCTGCAGCCAGGTTTCTGTGAGACAAAATAAATCAATCTGATTGCTAGTTAATGACCTGAATTGTGACAAAGTCTTTGAAGAGAGAGATCTTATGTTCAGTAAGCCACATTTAATTGTTTTATTTTTCTTCTTAGTCTGAGTTGTGTTTATTTTTATTAGATTTTCCTGATTTTCTCGTTTTAGATTATTTTTTATTCAATTCAATTTTGGCCGTGGGCGAGACACTGTCTTAATAAGGTAATGGGTGGGTAGCAGTACAGAAGCTGCAGAGAGGAGTGTTAAACTACGACCCTGCTTCCTGGTCTGAACCCTGGGTTGTCAGAGTTTTATGCCAATATTTGTGTTTGAATATTTGAGATGCATACAATATCTGATGGTTATGCCATTTCATGGTCCCATTCAGTGACTGTTTCTGTAGATCTCCTTCCGAGGTGTGGCTTCATTAACATTGTGTACCTTGATTTGTTCAATGCTTTTTGGTGGCGTACACAAAGTTTATTTTACAGTACCTTGCAAAGGTATTTAATACAACAACCACAAAAATGTTTTTTTATTGGGATTGTGATAAACCAATAAGAAGCAAATCAGTTGTGAAGTAAAAGAAAATAATGTGTTTTGAAAAGTTTGTAAAAAGTTGAGGTGTGACATGTATATTTATTCAAGCTCCATAAGCCAATACTTTGTAGAACCGCGTTTCTCAGATAATCACAGCTGCGAGTCCTTTAGAGTATATCTATACCAGCTTTACACATCAAGAGACGGAAAATCTGAATAATGTTTCTTGGAAAATTGCTCATGTTCGTTCATTCAAATTGGTTGTAATGTCCTTGATTACCAATTTTAGGTCTTGCCACAGAGTTTTAGGCCATTCTAAAAAGGCATATTGGTCCAATATGCTTCGATCTAAACCATGCCATTGCCACTCTCACTGTATGTCTAGTGTTATTGTTCTGCTGGAGGGTGAATCTCTGCCCCGAGGCTCAAGTCTTTCAATGCTTTGTTTTTAGCTTAATTTAGCTTTTTATTATCTCTGACCGGCTTGTCTGTCTCTACTGAAGAAGAGCATCTCCACAGCTGCCTCTGCCAAGTGGCACCATGGGGACGATGTTTTCCAAAGGACTGGGCACTGTCACTTTCCGTCACACATAGCACCTTGCTTCTTAGACAGAAAGTTACATTTTGCTCTCATCGGACTAGAGCACCTTCTTTCATGTTTGCTAAGTCCCTTAAGTGGCTTTTTGCAATCTACAGACAAGACTTCTTATGGCTTTCTTTTTGTTTTGTTTTTCTAGCCACTCTTCTTTTTTGAATTAGTTGCACTGAATTTTATTTAGAGGTATGAAAAAAGGGTGCTGAATACACATGGATGCCACTCTTCAGATATGGATTAGCAACTGTAAACTGTAAAATCATGCATCGTTCATTCTACTTCCCAATCATACACTGCTTTGTATTGGGTGATCTCCTAAAATCCCAATAAAATACATGGTTTGTCGTGGTAATGTGACAAAATGCACTAAATTTAAGGGGGGTATGAATATTTCACTTTTGCAATGCATTGTGACATAATTTTTAATATAAGAGCTATATAAAATATGAAGCTATTAAACTCATAAGCAAGCAACACTGGTTTAGATATGCTCTACAGACTAAACACTGACATTTGTAAGGAAAAGCACCATTTTTAAATTCATTTCACCAGAATAACCCTTGAGAAGAAACTGGCTCACATACTAGAAGCCTGAGGGGAGCTAGGAGGAGGAAAGAAAGGGAGAAATGAAGCAAATTACCAACCAAGCTGAGCACAACCAAAATGATGTATGAAAGAGAGAAATAGAGGCATGGTACATACAAGATTGACAGCGGATAAAATAAAGGGGGAAAAATATCCAGCATTCAAGGTAGTAATTATGGAAATGCTTTGAAGGTGTACATTGTTCTCATAAAGATTACTGTTTTAATCCTATGAACAAGTCGTTATTACTGTCACTGCTAATTGTCAGTTATATTACAGCTGAGTGGGCTGTCTCAAAGCAGAGATGGATATTGGGCATGATGGTGTGGAAGGAATGGGTCGTTGAGACCAATGAATACTCTGAAGGCTGGAGGGGCCATCAGTCACAGATCAGGAACAAGCAGCTCTGGGGCCTGAGATGGTCAATGACTGCACATTAGGATATCAAGCTTCAGTTTTCCAAGCATTCTCAGTAAGGGACGCAGAAGAGATGACAGAAAACAGAAAAAAAAAGCACAGATCAAGAGACTAAGGAGGAACAACCCAGTTAATAACAAACATAAACTCATTATAAAATGGCCATGACAAAAAAAGATAACATAATTATTTGTTTTTGTTGATCAGTCATAACTTAAAGCTACAGTAGGTAACTTTAGTAAAAATCTTCTGACAGTAGCACCTTAGACATATCTGTGAAAAAGTCAAGCTCCTCTGGCTCCTCCTAGTGATCCTACTGCCATTTGCAGAAATACACCACTCCCAGTCAGAAACAACTAATCGGAAGCAGGAGGAATGTCTTAGCAGTGTCAGTCACGCTCTTGTACGCGCTGCTTTCACCCCTCCCCTGCACAACCCGTAGCGTTGTTCAAGCTCAAGTTTGCTAGTGTGCTGCAGCTGTGCTAATGGTGCTGTGCTAACTATTTGAGGACCAAGTTTGTAGTCAAAATATGGGCAGGCCATAGTCTATGTAAAGCTTATCGCTGTTTCGTCCCTACCAGTGAATGTGCCATAACTGTTTATCCTCCCTCATCGGTTGCCCTGCTTACTGTGCGTTCACGGCTGGCTCCGCTTTGGAGGGAGGGTTGTAGCACAGCAGAGAGCATGGGGGAGGGACCTGTAATGTATGCTTGTCCAAATTTTCAGGCTAAGTATACAGTTTCAGAACTCTCTACTGCAGCTTTAAGGAATTGATGATGGAAGGTTCAAAAGGTGTTACCAACAGTTACGTTTCTGACTGTTCATCTGCTTCATATTCCCACAGTTTTTCTATTCTGACAAGAAGCATTAAGATGTGAGAAATATTTAGACTCAAGAGCACAGCAAGTTGCTCAGCCTTGCACTCACCCACATTATTGATTTACTACCTCAATGTGACCTATCTAAAGCTTTAAAACTAATTAATACAAGCTTATAACTTTTTTTTTTTTATCCAGCCAATTTTGTATAGAAAAAATGATTTCGTTAAACAGGGTCTCTGTTTGAGTCGCCCAGGTTGCAGAGGTATCCAGCATGTATTGGTTCTAATGGACAGAACAGATGAAATAAACTAGCAGAAGAAAGTTGGCTGGGGGGGATTTAAAGACACCATGTTTTAATTAGCATGTGTTATACATCTTCAGCCTTTTTTACAAGGGAAATGGGCCATTCTTTTTTGCTTTTTGTAAGTATAGAAGTATTTCAGCCTAAATCTATGAATATACAGATAGAATTAGCTTTTTTATCTTTAGCTGTTTGTTTCATCCTGTGCTCTACTGTACACACAGCTGTGTTCAAAAATAGCAGAGTTTAAAAGAGCTCAACAATTTCTTAACTTGTATTTTTATTCATGCAAATGCGTTGAAAACACCGCACAGTAAAGCATTAAGAAAAATGTTATGATTATGGTTCTCACTCAGAAAATATCAGTGTCTGCATTTGCTTTTACAATCTCAAACATTTACTGCAGAACCTGGAAAAATGCTTGGAAAGTTTAGACCATCTGTGAATCACAGTTTTATAACCACTTTCTGTCAGCTGCTTCACATCTGTGCTCCAGGGGTTTGACTGACTCCTGGCACCTGTGAACAGCTATTCTAGCCCATTAGACTACTGTCAGTAATTATTCCGAATGTCTTGGTTTTGCCTCATAATGAGCCTTCTTAGTGTCACCTAACAAGTGTTCTATTGGATTAAGGTCCGATCATTGGGTTTGCCGCTTCATAAAATTTATTTTATTGGTCTTTTGTGTTTTTGGGTTGTTGTCTTGTTAAATCGCTAATTTTAAAGACTTCTTTTATTATTCTGATGTATTCAGACTGATGGTATGAGGTAAATAGGCTTAGCTCAATAGTATGAGAAACATCTCTATCATGATGCCAGAGCCATTGTGCTTCATAATATACTGTGGCTTGAATTCATTTTTTTGGGATCATCTGCGAACTGAAAGAACAAAGTTTTGCAAAATTTTTCTTTAGGCCAGTCAATGTGTTTTGGGGGTATTTGTAACTTCTTCTGATTCTCTTTAACAATGGGACTTTTGGAGGTCTTCTTAAAGTTTAGCTTCACATAGTCTTCTTCTAGTACTCAGTGGTAACTCTAGACCTTTTGTGATTGAGTCTGGCTGAGTCTTTGCCATTTTGGTTATTTCTTGATTCGTTTAAATTGTAGTTTTCTGCTTTTTTCCCCATGTCCCTTTAGTTGTTATTTCTATTTTAAAGTATATGAGGTCATTTTAAATTAGTAGCCTATCGTTTTCTGCACTCCTTTTATGGTTTCCCCTTTCCAATCAACAATTTTAATCAAAATATATGCCGTTCTTCTGAAAATGAAATGAAATGTGCTCAGATTTTCAAAGAGACTTCTATAACCAGAGTGTAGATCTTCTGCCTTCCTCCGTGAAAAGAGCCACCTGTTTGACACTTTTTTACAGAATGTACGACTTCACTGAACACACCTGTTATTTTGAACCCACCCCTTTCAAGTAATGATTTAGTAACAGAGAATCAAAGGCATGCATGTCATAACTGTTGGGTCACTTACTAAAATATTTGCAGTGTAGAAATATTTTAACCAAACAGTGATTGATCTGTTTGATGTTGCACTGCTTCTTTTTTGAACACAACAGTTCTTGTTGTTATTGCTTGCATAGCTCTGGTTTGGTGCACCTCTGATTTACTTATTTCTCTTTCTTTCTTTTCTTTTTTTTCCATGCTTGTCCTTTTTAAGTTCAAAGGTAGAATCAGCTTGCCTCGCAGTCGGATTCTCAGGAACCATCATGATTTCTAAAGAGCCTGAAGCTTACAAAAAAATCAAGATTTAAAGGGGAAAAATGTTTTTGAGCAGTGTCGTTCTGTATTTTGCTATGTACCAAGGGTTACATTGAAATGTTTAGTTTTATAGTCTCTGGATGGCGAATATCTTCAGTGATCTAACTCTCTTTAGCTAGAGACTTTTTTTATGATTCCAACAAAATTTAAGAATTTTGGTTAAATTAAAAAAAATTGCTGTAATTGTTCTGATTCCAGATAAGTGACAAGAGTTCAGAATAAATTGGAGTACTTTTTTAACCTATCGTACCTTCACTTTTATTTATGCTCTGCAAATGTCGCAGCACAATTTTGTGCATTAAAAAGCTTGACTTTATTCTATTGTTTCTGCAGAGTCTCTCCCCCCAATGCAGAGCATCTCCAGCGGCTTAAAGGAAACCATAAACCCAGGAGACATGGTGCAGGATGCCATCCACAACTTCTCCCCAGCCTATCAGCAGTACACTCAGCAATCCACACAGGAGGTCACCCAGCCCAGCACTAATGGAAAAGTGGCCACGGGCAACAAGAGCTCTCGGAAGTCTGACAAAATCATGCTGATTACATCAGATGACGAGTTCTAGGCATTTTTCCAGCAAGAGACCCAGGTGTTGGTGCCCTTTCCACCCTTACCTCTGACCCCCTGGGGAAAAAGCTGTCTTGCATCCCTCACAAAGCTGGGTTGAACACAGGCGGTTCGTTTTCACAAGCAAGTATTTAGGGAGGACTTCCTGCTTCTGTTCAGTTATGTTTATTTAATCAGAAGATGTTAATGAAATTTTAACAGTTTTAAATTTCGTAGCTGAATAGGGTGAGAACTAATCCGTCTCCATTTTGATGTGATAATCTGGAAAATTACATCTTTGCTTCATCATACAAGTCAGGAGCCGCGCGCTTCCTTCAAATCAAGCCGCCGGATTTTCAGCTGCGTCCCCGATGCAGATTCCGTCACTGCCGTCTTGTCACTGCAGACTCTTTGCCTGTCTGAAGTGTGTTCCCTCTGAGTCATGTCAGTTTCAAAGAACAGATGATTAATATGTGACTCCAGGTGGGAGGCAGGGAAGCAGGCAATGGCCGAGAATGGGACTTCATGGACCGTTACTCACATCTGCTTGTTTGAAGTATTTCTGAGCATTCCTCGGCATGGTTTCCTGACAAATGAAAGGCTTTTGTTCAAAAATGCATTAGTTTTTGGAGCAGGCAATTTAAACTGCACTTCGGTATCCACTGTAGCAAGATAAACCTGTCGCCTACAAAGTGGGAAGTTGGATATTCTTATTAATTTTTCTCAGCATGCTAAAGAGTAGCCCAATTAAATAGCCATGTAACAGTTAATTTTTTTTTTTTTAGAAATATTCTCTATTGTAACTGTGTTGTATAGTGTTTTATGATTCAGTTTCAATGCTTTCATGTTATCCTATATTGTAAGGGTTATGAAATATGTTCACAAATTGATTAGTGTTAATTGTGCTGTTCAGTATGTTCGGTTTGTGTAAAAATATATATATTTTTTTTCTATTTATTGTGAAAAGTTCAGGCCATTTCAGAAATTGAACATTGATAAATTGTACT
This sequence comes from Crenichthys baileyi, assembly GCA_036173005.1. Lineage (NCBI taxonomy): Eukaryota > Metazoa > Chordata > Actinopteri > Cyprinodontiformes > Goodeidae > Crenichthys > Crenichthys baileyi. Next base: position 177,463 of record JAHHUM010001841.1, on the reverse strand, counting down.
TTTTTTCTTTTTTTTAACTAACTATAAAAATTATCTTTTGTGTAAGATGTATAGCTTTTCAGGGACTTTTCTATTGTTCATAAGTCGTAATTGCCCTTTTTTTTTTTTATCCTCTTGTGCCAATTTTGTTTTTCTGGGAAATTATTCATTATTAATGCAGACGTGTACAAAGTAGTTTTAAACTGGTTTTAAATTCAGATAAAATGACTTGTCTAAAACTTTTATACAAAAAACTGAGTGAAGCTTTTTATAAGGAAAGAGCTTTTATTTAAAAGGTATAAAAACAGACATGGCAGTACTATTGAAATAATTTACCATATTTTCTTTTCAATCAGGGCAGGAAAAAATGTTTTATTTGTACATGATGGTAGTTCATTGAGAACAGGTAAATAAATGAACATAAAATAAAAAATTATTTAGCTGTTCCTTTTTAATACCATGAAATAAATATAAAACATAAGCAGACTAATGACAAGTTTAAAAGATACATAACTGGTTTATGCTGCCATTTACTGCCCTCATTCAAGGTTTGTATAGATGGCAACTAATTGCCCTCAACTCATTGCTGTGACTAGATAAAAAAGAAACTCTTCTACTCAAAACTAATTTAGCATAGAAATTGCAATTATTTAAATAGCATTTAATTTGTGTCGCCCTTTCAGCAGTTTTATAACAGAATTTAAACAGTAGCCTGTAGAACGGCAAAGATGGAGTTGAAAGCTTTTTTAAAAAGACATGTTTGTCAGGACACAAATTCCATAAATATTCTTACATTCAAAATACAAGCCTTTTCTATATTTACAATTCATCTAGAGGTGTTGGGCGGAAGGGAACTTCTGGATGTTGCCAAATATATTAAACTGTAAGGGGAAATAAAAATGTCTGGACAAAGTTTAGTAAACATCTACGGCAGGAATTTATTTTCCTTGTCCCACAAATCTGTCTACATTTTCTTTTCCAACATCTGTTTAAATTAATTGGAAAACGCATCTTTATGGATCTGAATGATAAAAGAAAAACATAATGGATCTTGGTTTGGTAATTCACCTAGAGAAAGGTTTGTCTTTTATTTGGCACAGTAAAAAAATACGTTTTGCATTGTCTTAAAAAAAAAAAAATTAACCTGTTCTCAAAATTAGCCACCTTGGTCTCAGATGCAGTATATAAGTGCTTATAGTTTTGAAGACCTACCACTAGAGGTCAGTATAATGCTTTGCATTTTATCTGTCATGAGCATTTAAAATAGACCTATGTAAACAAAACAATATTGTTTTTGGCTTTAAGACGGAAACGGATATCACATTAACTGGGTTTGGGTTAGCAGTGCTGAATACTAAAAGCATTACCATTGTAGGGAACACTTAAAACCTGTGGTGACTGCACCAGGTTTACACCTAGTTTAAGCTCATTAGCTCTTATGAAATATTTTAACACGTGAAGCCTTAAAAATGCTCTGACAATGTAGTCACTTTCCTAGTTTTCACAACACTGGTCTCTGTGGGAAAGTACAAACATGCTTTAAAATTTGCACTGAAGGATCCTATAACACGGTTGATCGTTTGATCACATTCTAATGAGATTAATTTTACATCTCACTAACATTACATCGACAGTTCTACATGTGCTTATATTTGACATAACTGCAATTTCCACTGTTTGCAGGGCTACAGAATATCAGCCATCTGAATGTAACCCTAGGCAGCTAATTGTTGAGTAAAAATATATAAAAGATTTAAGTTATGAACACAGTCTCATTATAAATGTGAATACAAATAGTCAGCATCAATATCACTTAAACTCTAGTGATTACACAGACACACCACTCTAAAGAGAGTAAAAGACAGAAAATTAAGTAACATATCTTTTTATGTATTTTGTATGAAGACTGTGTAAAACTGTCAAAAAAGAACATAGGACATAGCATAGGAACTGGGTGAAAATTCAAAAAGAGAAAGAACACAGCAATGCCCCAGCTTAAAAAAATAAAATCACAGCAGGTTGTACAGCAGCATAGTTTCCCATTCTGTTCTTTGCAGCAATTGAACAGGGGAAGAACAGTCATGTCCTCTAAGGCAAGATTAAATCCTAACATGAGTTGTCTCTACATTAAGAATGGATCCTCTGTAGGAACAGCTTGTTTTCAAGTCAGCTTTATATTTAAATAATGCAAGATGTTCATAAAGAGAAAGGCATTTACTGCATTACATTTTTTTTAGAGACAGGTGTCAGGAGTTTTTCTTGTAGAAGAGTGTGTCAAACGCAAAAGTAAATAGCTACTGGTTGTAAAAAATACCAACACCGGCAGCAGCAGCACTTCCTGTGACCCAGCGGTAGGAATGATTTTTCTTTTCTGGACGGAGTTTATCAACCTAAGTGACAACAGAACCAGCGAAGGCTTTGTCGCCTTTAATCTGTAATATACAGGAAGATAGCTGATTTTCTTAAAGGACTGCTTTCATTATCACTATATCCAATATGGATTATTCACCAAACATCACAAGTGCAGCAGGGTTTACCATACATGCTTACTTTAGACTGCCACTAAATATTCCCACCACATTATCATCACACATTTAGTACATACAACAATAGCTTCTGTGAAATTGTATCATGTAATCTGCTTTATACTGTATCTTTACAGTTATAAGTGCTATGTAATTAAGAAAATTCTCCAATTACAAACTATTTTTGCTCAATTTGCTTCCTAAACACATATAAATGTAATGTTTTCATCATAAGTTACAAAGAGGTTCAAAACCTGTTAATGGTATTAAAAAAGGAAACCTGCAACTTTGAGTCAAGAGCTATAAAATAGCCATCAGAATTTACACCCAACCCTTCTCAAACAGACTTCACAATGTCTTTAACAACACATTTTAACCCTACTTACTAATTCATCTAAAACAGAGTAAACAGAAACAAACATAGCTGATGGAGATTTTGTGTTTCTTTTCATTACTCTGTTTTCTAAACATCCAATGCAAAGACATGTTTGTCATTTTACTACTTCTTACACAGCTTCTTTTATGGCTTAGAATAAAATAGAAAAGATAAAGGGAAAAAAATTGTGAAAACTTGTGTTTCATCTGTCTCTCAGATCACTGGAAAAATTTAAAACCTTACTGTATTGAACTGCATGTTAGAAATAGGTTTCTTATAGATCTTTAAGTCAACAGTTGAAGGCTTAATTTACAATTTTTATGTAAATGTACAGAAATTACAAACAGCTATATTCCCACAAAGTCATATCGTTTATATTTGATGTCGTGCAGCATCAAATGTCCCACCGGTCTGAGGCGTGATGCAGCATTAGGGCATGTAAGACGGACAGTAATATATCTCTACCATCAGTCACAGAGTAAGGGTCACAGAGGCCCAATACCCTGCCGGTGCTGGGAGTCGGGATGGGGGTGTGAACAGTGTGCAGACAGTGTAGATTGTGTAAGAGACAGGCAAACGGAGACAGAACTGTGAATACAGCATAATGTGACATAGAACTTGGCACCCAATCTTTCAGTCTAACAAACTACTGAGCATCCTTTCAGTACAGGATGACTAGATTCAGGACAGAACCAGTGAAGACCAGGCAGGAGAAGGAAAAGCCCAGTCCTGCCACCACTAGGAAGGAGCTGAGAATGGGGTCGGGCTGGTGTTGTTGTGATTAGCGGACTTGACAATGGTGATGACGCTGGTAGTTGCCACCTTGCCGGGTGAGATTGGCCCTCGCGTTACAGTCCTGGCGAAACACTGCAAGGCCTCGTACTTGGCTCGCAGGGCATCGAGCTCCAACCTCATGCTGGCATTCTCTCGGGCCAGCTTGTCCACCTCCTGCTGAAGCTCTGTCTTTTGTCTCTCCAGCTCCTCTTTCTGGGTGACACGCTTGATGCGACAGCTGGCTGCATAGCCTCGGTTCTTCAGGGTCCGTCTCCGCTGCTTCAGCCGTACGACATCTTCCTTCGTCAGCCCACGCAGGTGCTGGTTCAGCTCCCGCACAGACATGCCCACCAACTCATCGTCACTGAGTCCCGGGGCATTCTCACCCGTCTCCTTCTTGACCTGCAGAATGCAGGCACTGAGTGAAGAAAAACTCCACATGCAAAGACAGTTCCACAAAACATTTCTTAAATTTGCCAGGCTTACCTTTAAAGCTTTGCTTGTCTGAAAATGAGTCGTCATTCCCTGCATGCAGAAAACCGACCAGAACCTCACAGAAGTTGCACTGAAAATGAAACGGATAAACACATTTTTAGTTGGAGAACAACACATTAATTGTGGTTGTTGCCATATACAAACTTAAATAACATCCCATTCTTAATCATTTGGGTTTGATATGTCACCTAACTCTTTCTGGCTATAAGAGCATCTGTTGTTCTGGGAAGGCTTTCCACAAGATCTAGAAATGTGTTAATGAGAATTATTGATCATTCTTCAAGAAGAACATTTGTGAGGTCAACACTGATGTTGGAGAAGACGGTCTGGTTCCCAGTCTCAATTCTAATTTATCCCAAAAGGTGTCCCTGCCGTATTGAGGTCAGGATTCTGCGCAGGTCAATCAACTTCATGGACCTTGCTTTGTGAATGCTGAGCAATCATGTTGGAACTGGAAGGGGCTATTCCCAAACTATTCCAACAAAGTTGGGGGCATGAAATTGTCCAAAATGCCACGACATTTTGGACAATTCTCTTAATATTTGGCAAGTATTAAGAGTTTCACTGGAAAAAAAGGGGCTTAGCCCAACTCCTGAAAAACATCTCCACACTATAATCCCCTTTGCACCAAACTTCACATTTAACACAGTACAGTCAGCCAAGTGCTGTTCTCCTGGCAACTACCAAATCCAGACTCATCTACAGACAGAAAAGCATGAGTCATCATTACTTTGCTGTAGAATCCAGTGTCAATGTGCTTTACACCACTGAATCCAACCCTCTGCATTGCAATTGGCTCGGATGCAGCTGCTCAGTCTTGGAAACCTATTCCATGAAGTTCTCCATATACTCTTGATCAGCTAATCTGAAGGCCACAAGACGTTTGGAAATCTATAGCTATCGACTTTGCAGAAAGTTGGTGACCTCTGCTCACTATATGGCTGAGTTGCTATTGTTCCCAGCCGCTTCCACTTTTTAATAATTGTCACTAACAGTCACATGTAACATATTTAGTAGTGAGAAAATTTCTCAACTGGACTTATCACGAAGGGAGCATCCTATCATAGTACCAAGCTGGGATTCACTGAGCTCCTAAGAGTGACTCATTCTTTCACTAATGTAGAATTACTCTGCATCTGTAGGTGCTGAATTTTATGCACCTTTGGCCATTGAAGTGGTTGGAGCAACTAAATTGAATGATTTGAATGGGTGAGGAAATACTTTTTATTAACCGTTCTAAGATCTTATTCTTGGTTCTAATATAATCACCTATACATTTCTAAAAAGCTTAAACACACTAGAACCAGCCACCATGACATCCATCACACTGGCTAAAAACAACACTTGTGTGTTCATGGAGGGTCTTGTATGCTTAAAATATTGTTTGTCATCTTATAAGCATGTTCTTAATTTCAGCACAGTTTAATTTTGTTAATATTTCAGTCACCTCAAATATCAGTATGAGAAATCTGGGGCCATTTCTTTGTGTGACATACAGGGCTATTCTGGCTTACGTTTGTTCATTTCTCTTTTTATTAATACCGATTCCACCAATGCCTCATGTAACTCTCAGCTCCACAGAAAAGTTGGCCATCCCAGCGTATTATATCTTTTTGTAACGTTTTTACAGTTACCGGTCGACAGTTTCTCTGCTTGTTAACGCAATCCATGCCAGCAGATGGCAGCAAGACACTCAATTAAAATCCATCACTTTTTGATAGTGTTTGTCTTTCATTTTATGAGGGAGATCAGCCAAACTTGTTTATAAGAACAAGCAGAAATAAAACACAGAACTATTTAAAGATTTAAACTTTCTGCTGTGTGTGACTGCCAGGTCCGTTTTTTTAAAAAGCCCCCTTGGCACTCGTCATGAAGGGGAATTGGTTTCTCACGCTACTCTTATGACAAAAAACAAGAAAAAGCAAAGGGGAGAAAAAAAAACTGAACATGGCAAACATCACCCAAGGCTCCATTTCAGGAGCTGCAGACCAGCCTGACTGGGAGTTCACTGTTCCATGCTCAACGGCTACCATGGAAACGTCATGAGAATGGGCGTGGGAGCATGAGTCACATGGTCACCGAAAGGGTAAACAGCTCTCATTCATAACCGCAGCATGGCCCATAGATAGCATTAAAAAGAAGCACAAACTAAATCTGATCATGATAATCTATCTTAAACTTTGTTTCTATTATATTTCTCTTAATTTTGCAAGTTAACGTCTATCCAGTCTTTTGCAGAGTTTTTTATTGTTTAATGTGTTGTCTCTGGGTCAACAGTCGGGCCCCAATGCTTTGCTTTTCTCCCACATTATAAGATGAGTATAACATTTACAGTTATGCTGAACTTTACAGAGCAGTACAGCTGTGGAAAATTCCAGGAGAGGGAATGTCATAGGGAAATACTTTCCTTTACAGTCAGTGATGTATTTTTGTTGCGAGACAATGTAGTCTATCGATTTAAGGCTGTCTCTCTCTGGTTGGATCCTCTTACACTAGGCTTTCCTGAACTGCTCCATGCCCTTATTTAACTCTGGTGGATATATTTAGCTCACACTGCTGACATAAAATTCTGCCAACTAAACAAATATAGGAGAGTATGTGATAACTGATACCTCAGTGAGAGGACAAATATTCTCTACAGTGCTGTGAAGAGAATTGGAAAAAAAAAACTCCAGCTGCTGGAGTTCACTTTGGGATGTTTATCATGTTTACATATTTTAGGTCATAAATAGCTCCATGCTAATTTTGGAGTTTGTAGAATGTGGTTGAATTTTGCAGAGAAGTGAAAATGAAAAAACAACAGTGTTACTCTGAAGTATCAAGAACTTCCCTTAGAATAGCTAAATGGAAACAAATGCAAAATGCACAAAGGTGCTAAACCAGAGGTGTGTTTAGAGATTTGAGGACCATCTGGTGAACTGTCTCGTTCATAGTGGGCCTTTACAAGCGAATTTTAAGTGGTATTGCATCAGAGGGAGTCCCTTTTTTTATTCTTTGTGGAAGTCTTGGAAAAGTGATGCGGTGCCTCTCCCTCTCCATCAAGGGGCCTCCGGCCGGAATCAGGAGGCCAAGTTGTTGCCCTGAAATTCTTCAGATGTTTGCTTATTCTCTTGCAGTTTCCACTAAGACATGCTCCTCATAATCAAGTTTCCTTAGAGGAAAAGCCGCAATTATAATCACACAGCAAAATCCACTCGGAAAGGAGAGACACACAAACAAAACACGGCTTCTCAACACAGTCAAAAAGGTGACTCAGATCAGGTTTTCCATAATGGAGTCTTGAGTAAATTCCTCAAAGCAAAGCCGCAGAAGATGGGTTAAAATAAAAAAAAATTAAAAAAAACTAAACCGCATTCCTGGGCAAGCACACATGTGCAAACCCTCACATGCAAACAGGCAAATCTTCTCAGGAGAAAGAAAACATGCATACTGAAATATGTTCTGTGGTGCACTCAGACATGGGGGTGGGAGTCACATTATCCTCACTTTTAAAACAATGGTTGCAAAAATTCCTAAATGTCTGGAATTCAGAAGCCTCTCACATGCACTGCTTGCCCAAACAAATCATCTGCAGCATGTGCACATGTGTGCAAGTAAGTAGTTCACCATCGCTCTTTGAGGAGGGAAACATAAACAATACAGAGCTCTTCTAACTCTACTCTCCCACTTTCCATATGTTTCATCATGGAGGTCTGATGACTAATAGCTAAAGATAACTTTTACTCAGCAACACTAGAAAGCCATGCACATTCTGATTGGATCTGTACCAGCTGAAACCAGATATTTACATATACTGTATAAAAGCGTTTTTTTTCCTCACTGTCTGACAATAACCCAGGCTAAACTTTTCTCATTATAGGAATATTAAGATTACCAAAAGATTACCAAAATAGAAAATTTATTTATATTTACTGAAAGCCAGAATAAATAGTGATATAGTTTTATGACAGAATCATTTTTTAACATTTCTTCAGATTTGAAAATTTGCCTACATGTGTGTGCCCACACTGAGTTTTATAGTGGCCAAAATGCCACAGCTCAAAAAGAGTGGTGGGGATATTGTGTTTTCCTGTATTGCGTAGCACATTTTGCACCAAATCACATTCATTTCTGGGACAGAAAACCAAAGATGTCTATATTTTCACATAATTGTTGGAACACGTGAATTTGTTAGTCTGATATAATGTCAGTGAAAACAAATACCCGTTTGTTTTGTGAATAAACATGACTGGTTTCAACTATACGTATATATTTACAAAAAAGAAGAGACCCTTTAAGAGATTTTTGACTCTAAAAAAAACAAGAAACCAGCAATTTACATTAGCACAAATCAGTTAAACAAGACAAGTAAATCCAGAACATACAAACTAGATTTTCTTTTTGAACCAAAAAGATCTGTAAACTGTTCCTCATGTTTAATGAAACCTTCCATTAACAAATCTTCATTACAGCATGATACCGTGGGGCCCAGTCCCCTCCTAAAATAAACAGCTTATCAAAGAGTTATGAGCTCATGCGTTTGGAGCTAAAAGAAAGCTGACTTGTTTCTTTTATTTTTTGAAGTCTGAAGTAAACAGAAAAAGTGTTTACACTCTTCAAAGAAAGCTTTTCCCACACTTATTCAGGAATGTGAGGAGATTTTTACTCCTAACTGACATGCATGGCACTCTGCTCTTTCTCCAGCGCAGCACATTTGGTGGGATGTTATGCATAGGAAACGGAGAGCATAACTGCTTGGTGAGTCATGCTGTTTACGGGTAAAAGCGACGACCAGCAGCAGGGAATCACACCCTCCTGATCTGAAGTTTCCTGAAAATCCCGTTGTTTCACAGGGAGGAAGGAAAAGTACTGAGAACCTTGGAAATGGTTGCTATGATCAGCCGGAACCTTTGTGCGGAAAGGGAGGAGGACTCACGGAGAAGATATTCTTGCAGACATTGGGATACAGAAATGTTAGAAATGCAGGGGGGGAACACGCACTTCTATTCACGTTTTTACACTCAGATTAAATATGAGTGACCAGCAAGACAAATATTACCAGACAGGTTCCAAACATTAATTTTAGTAAATAGTTAAGAGTTTTTACTGCATCTTTTTAAATAATATTTTTTCCCTAAGTCTTGGGTAAGAGGATCATAACTTTGTATGTTTTGGATAATTTTTTTGTTCTGCTGATCACATATTTTCTCTGCAAAGCAGTAACAAGCTGCTATCAGCTCCGAAAAGATTAAATAAGGAATTTCTCAAATAGATGACAAGCAGAGCCGGCCCAAGGCATAGCCGGTATATGCTGAGGGTCCCCTGATAGCCTGGGAGGCACAAAAGCACTTGCAAATTCCCAGGACAAGTTTTAAAAAATGCTATAGCCGTAAAGACGCAATGAAAACAGGACAATAGTTAAATGACAGTATGTTGTTGTCTTTTGTTTTTTTTTTGCTTGCAATGCAAAATATGGATCTGTCAATCTGGAAATGCATCATTTTACTCTGATTACAGATTTGTATATTAGTGGTGCTGTGGTGGAAGTGAGTCCCCAAATAAAATTCTGCCTAGGATCCGGAACAACCTAGAGCCGGGTCTGCTGAAACATATTACAAGTTGAAAGCAGCTGTTTAGGACTGAATAACTCTGAAAGGAAAAGCAGAGGAAAAAAAAACATTTTCACTTGCAGGTGGCAGAGTGAACTGTTTTAAGAAGAAATATACCTCTTCTTACAAATGTGTGTTATTTTTTCTGTTTACACATTATTTGGCACATCCAATAGTGTTAAAAAAATGTAAGTTCCTTGAAGATAATTATAAACAAGGCATCTTTTTTTCCCAATAAGAGGAGCAAAAGACATCACGGCGAATGTGGTCCCTGTGAGTCATACCATCAGCAACCACAAATATTTCACTTTCACAACATTTTACCACAATGTGTTGTGCAATGAATCGACTGATTTCATCCTTCACTGGACTCTGGCAAAATGTTAAACTCTGAAAATAAACTATATAGTCTGTCTATTTAGGGGGGATTTCTCCTAGAGTGCTTTGGTGACACAATGAGTCAGCTGTTGTAAGCTCTCCCTCCAAAACACACATCACTTTGGTGACTGAACCACATGTTAACCATATGACAGTGAAGTACAAATGCTACCACCTCCCATGCCCCCACCCCAGGCTGAAGGGCGCCCACCAGAAACAAACGTTAATTGGAAACCTCCTCCTGGCTTCAAATATTTAGAACCTCTCATTGGAACAAGCAACTCAGAAATAAATATTTTCCATTTATTAATCACTGGAGCACAAGTCCAAAATGTTATGCAAAAAACAATGAGAATCATGGGCCATTAGGTCATTGCCCCTTACAGCACATGACTCCCTTACTGTGGTCAAGAAATGAAGATTGATGTCGACCAGAAATCGTACTGAAACAACCGATAAGATAAAGACAATTGTTCTATTTGGGTCATTTAGTGTTTGTGGAAATATGTGCTCCCACTGCTAGACTAGTCAGCGACGGTGGTCTCCGATGCCCTTTGTCCCACATGTCTACAATGCAGACCACGTGTTGATTCCGATGTCAAAAAACGTAGACTAGCATTTTGCATTACAGGAGTTTATATCAGGGGGTTGTGTTAGAATTAGTTTAGAGGGATGTGAAAATGTTTGTGCGCGGAAATAGCTTCAACAAATATAGCAGGGAATTATTGGGTTATTTCACTTCCATTTTCCTTACAGAGTTCATTCAAATGGAAAAACATGAATTTAATAAAACACCCATCATAAATAAAAAAAAAACTAAGTGGGGCTTTAAGTTTTTTGGTTCCACTCTGGCATATACATAACGGTTTTATAATTTTTCCGCAGGTTTTCCGCTTTGAAATGCACATTTATTAGCTTTATATATATATATATATATATATATATATATATATATATATATATATATATATATGCATAGCTAAGAGTCATCTTAAAGTATTTTCATGATTGGAATATAAACGATAATAAAGAGAGGAAAAGACCTCGAGAATTTCTGTAGATAATTTTTCTCTCAGTTTAAATACAATCACTTTGTGTGCACTCTATTTTTTCTCCAGTACCAACACGTGTCCTCTCGGCTCCAACAATCCGCAAAGTCAACGTAAACTTCCAGAACCACCACCAGTAAGCTTCCTCGCGGGCCAGTGAACCCAAACACCAGCCTGTCTGCGCTTATACATCAGCGTGAGAAACTTTTTCAATTTTCTAAGAAACGTCAAAACATCTTCTAAGGGAGTAAAAAACGACCAAAAACAACCTTACCTCTGTAAACGCGGGTATATGTAGACGGGAATGCGTAAAAGTGGCGGAGTAAGTTTTTCTATCCAAGCCACGAAGTGAGTTGACACAGTCGGCGAGACGCGACTGGCGGGCAGTGGTGTATCCTCCTACTGAATTAACTACAAAACAACAACAATGTACCAACATTCCACGCTCTGCTTCCGCAAGCGCTCACGTCACCGATTCCTCGTGACCGCCCCCTCCATTCATGAAAATAACTTTCTGCTGACGTCAGTCTGGAGAGGGGGGCCCCGGGGGAGGCCAGAAATAGAAGACAGATACGGCTGGCAACAGCTTTTGCTTACTTTACAAAACAAATCAAAGTCAGTTTGCCAGCCAGGAGAAACTTTAAATTTCTAAAGAGGTTTACTTGCTGCACTTGTTGCTTGCATTCTCCGCCAGCTAAGTCGCTTTTCCTGTGAGTGGACTGTTTTATGGCCAGGGTTAAATACAAGGTATTCAAAAATGTGCTTGAACTGAGGGAAAACAGCGACACCCCCACCTCACCCCTCAGTCTGCCTTTTGGGAGCAGCAGCATTCCTTTACTGAGGAAAGTATGCAGAGTAGTAGCCCAGAAGTCACAGGATTTCTCTTATTTTAACTGCAGCCTGTAACGTCACTGCTATTTTGGGTAATTAACTACTGAACCTAAGTATGTTAAGCCTTATACGGTCGAAACTTTTATTGTCCTGCTCCATCAGCTTTTCAGTTTAAAACAATCTCATTTGCTTGAGACTTTGGTAAAAAAGAAAAAGAACGAAAACACTTTGTTTACACCTACTGTATGTAGAGTTGGCCCATACAACAAGCAGACTTTGTGGCTATGTGGGGGCCCTGCTGGCCTCAGGGTCCAAGATCACTTGAATTATAAGGTTTAACTTGCAGCTTTGCCATTTCATACTCTTTGAGTGCCCGTCATTTCCTTTCTGACTATTTTCTGTTACAATGGAGTTTTCACCCAAAGGGGTCATTCCACATTGACCATGAACCAGTTCATACCCACCTTGGTGACATTCTGAACCAGCTTTGACAACTAATGATTTAAAGTAGTTTTCTCTCTACTTGCTCATGATCTGCTGTAAGAAAAAAATTGGGTATGTGACTGATAAGTAATATCTGCTGGCAGAAGGTATAATGTCTCATATTTCTTAGGACTAAACTGGTTCAAACAGGGATCAGAACAACAATCAATGGAAGGAAGGTAAAAAAAAATCTCCACAAAATAATACACAATGAAACAACAAACAAACTGATAAGCATTGATTTTTTTTTTAACTGTGTCCTGTCCAGCAGAGTAGCGCTCCGAATTGTTATCTGAGTGCCAAGAAAAAGCCCAACAGATTTATTTTCACAAGTGGAGCATTACAGCTAACACTTTAAAGCTCTGCTTGATATTTATAAAAGAAACTTTATTAAAACTGGTTTCAGATTATTTCAATTGTGACGGACACAGAGACAGAAACGCAAAGGAAAAAAATAAGAAGCACGAAAGAGAGAGAGGTGGGACAAAAAGGAAAAGGGGAGTGAAGGAGAAAAGAATGGAGGAAAGAAAGAAGGATGAAGAGACTACAATATAACACCCTGCTTGCTTCTACACCTGCAGAAACATTCATATTACCAGCTTTTTTACTGAAAAGTGCACAGTACTTATCAATGCAAGATGTATTTAGTGGTAAATGCGGCTCAATATAGAACATTTGTGTATCTGTTAACACCTGAATCTAAATGCCTGTGGGTTTGAGTTTGAGCGTACTTGTGTATACAAGGTTTCTCCATAAAAATGTAAAAATATGCAATAGAAAGTGTGAGGAGCCACAGACCTGCCCCCCTGGAGCCGGGACAGATACAGAGGCGATCTGAGCCACAGACATCCAAAGGCCCCCCAGAGCACAGGAACCCCAGGAGAACCACCGCCGGGACTACCCCTCCCCCCCCGGCAAGCAGCCACCGGGAATGAGCCAGCACACACCAAAGCACCCAGGCCCGGACACCGAGAACCACAAGTACACTGGCGGGCAGACGGCAGCCACCAGCAGATAGTGTGGCGGGGAGGAAATAGGCCCTACATTTGATGGGGGTCCTAAACTGATCCTGGAGGGGGAGCAGTCCAAGACCCACTTGACACAAAAAACAGGTACACACAGTCACACACAGTCACAATCACATATTCCCACCCTCATGCGTAAAAACTCTCACACCCACGCACCCAACGTAAAGACAAACAACAATGGACCTCATACACTCACTCACACTCCCCATACATACTCTATACTCCCAGGTCCAGGTGCCGATACCCCATAGGGACAACCAGCCCCGGACCCAGGAGGTGGCCCCCTTCCCTCCAGGGTTAGAGACAGGCCGACAGCTCCAGCACCTCAATCTGGTTCAGGCTAGCCTGGGCTCGTGCTAGTGCCTGAACCTGAGCAACCCCGGCCCGGACCCCGACCCCCTGTCCTGACCCCAGGCCCCCAACGACGCCCATTCTCAGAGGGGGCCATGTACAAAAGAGGGTTCTACATGGTCCAAACTAGCCCGCCAACCAGAGCCGCCACAGAATAAAATAGTCCCAATGAATTCTGATCCTAACCCCATGAGCCCCCCAGCCCCAATGAACCCCAATATTAATTTCCCCACAGGGCCACCCCCAACCAGGACACAGATATTGAACACATGCATAAACCCATGAATTCCCTCCCCACAGCATTTGGGCACACCCCCACAGGTGAGCTTCATCCCCGAAAAGCCGACAAAGCGACACCCACAAACAACCCCGCCGCGTCCCGCCCCCACCACGCAGCTCCCTGCGCAACGCTACCCCAACCCCCGCTCACCAAGCACCGCGCCCACAACGAAACCCCGACCCCACACCAAGATGGGACAAACTCACCCAGCAAGAGGCCCCCACAACCACACAGACACACCACATCACTGCCACTGCAATGATAGCCCAGGGAGAAATATTATCCAGCTCAGCTCTACCACTGCAGCTCAGCTGATCCAAATGCCGGAGACCCCACATCCAAGAAGAGGACACAACTCTCCCACCCCACACACCGCAGCCCCCCAATGCCGCCCTCTAGCCCACCGCCTTGGACCTCAGACAAGTATGTAATTGTAATGGGTGTAGCTAGAAGTGGACCCCAAATGAATCTCAACTTTGGGCCTCATACAACCTTCAGTCAGCCCTGCATCTGTGGGTAACACAGTTAAAATATGTCTCCCCATTAATAACACTAATAATTATACACAACTTTGTGTATATACATATTCATCCTATGATTTTGTGAAGCAATTCAGATACAATGTAAAAGATAATCATTTTAACCATTGCAAAAACAAACTAGTGTGTGTGTGTGAGAGAGAGAAAGTTTGTTCATTCTTTTGTCACTGACCATTTTTGGTCAAACACTCTTTCATTATTAAAACTGTTTTGCATGATGCATATTTTTATGGTGCTATGTTTAGCTGTAAATGAGAGAAACAGAGACAAAAGAGGAAACCCACAGAAATGAGAGCAGTCACACTCACACAGTCACATGCGTGATGCTATCCTAACCTTTAAATACTCCATGAATTGGGCCTGATTAGTAGATGCTGAGTTGAATACTGTAATTGCATTTATTCAGACAAATAGAAACAAAACAAATGTTCCATCTGCTTATTATGATCTGTTTTATCTAGATCCCTGTCATCAGAGGAAAGCATTCATTAGTAATGAGATTTTTGACTTAAAAAGGAATATTTGTCCACTTTACAAAGGCATCTGCCAGTGAAACTGACTCCTTAGATTTCTTAAGTTACTCTGGGCTGGCGCCATATTGGTAAATAGTTAATGTTTCTGTTTGTGGTATATGACTCCAGGGAATAGCATCTTCCTAAACGCATATGGAATCAGTTGTTTGCTTAAGATGGTGGGTCTGGTTCTTTCATGAATATTGCAACATGTTTTAAGGCCAAAAGGCACTTGAACCTCATGACTAACTGTCTTTGTGCTCTCAGGGTGTACAACCGCCTCATGAACCACAAGCGGCACCACAGCATTTCCTGTAACAGCCAGGCAGATTTAAGCGTGGGTTGATGAGCCAATCCATATCTGATTTCATTTTTTTTAATATAGATTTAAACTTCAGGACAATAATTCAGAATATTAAGATTAGGTATCAGAATTAACTGTATATAGGAAGGAGACAAACTGTGATGAAAAAAAAATCTTCAAAATAAAATCAAAGAAGAGATGAAACACATGCCTGATTTTTATTAAAGTAGATGTAAGATGTAATTACATTAGTTAAAATAGATTTAAAATTAGATTTCATTACTTTTAATTGAAGTAGAGATTGAATTTCATTAGAGTAGAAAGTACATTTCTCTTGGTCTGAGTTCAAGGCAAGGTAAGTTTATTTTAAAGCACTATTAAGCACAAAATAAAGCAAGGTACTTTACAGGAGAACAGAGGAATTAAGGAAAAATATACATTAAAAACTAAAAGAACAACAGTGAAGTTTAAGCATTAGCTAAAAACAACCATTAATATGTCAACTGAAAACAAAAAGGTAAAGTCATGAAAAAATTTTCTACCCATATCGGAGAGTTGCAATAAATATTGGTTTTAGTTCTGATTAAAAGGAGCCAACCATCTCTGTGCATCTTGGGTTTTCAGGGAGTTTGTTCCAGAGCTGAGGAGAATATAAACCAAATTTTGCCTCTACTTGTTTAGTTCTGGTCCTGGGAACACTGAGTGAACACGGTTCTATTAACATGATGGGTTTAGATGTTTTATACCTGACCAGCAACTATGGAATGTATTTAACCCCAAGACCACTCATTCCTTATAGACCAGTATGAGACTGTTGTACAACAACAGAGTGTCTTCAGTCAAAGGCTTCCTTAGATCTGCTGTAAGACAGACCACTATAAGAGATCTTTCCTGCCCACAGCCATCAGTGTCTACAAAGGCTCTTTGAAGAAACCTGCATAATATGAGCTACAACAACATTTAATTTCACTTTGGGATTATTAAAGTATTTTTGAATTATATTGAATTGAATTAAAAAAAAATTAAAATCTATGCATTTACAAACAGGGTGTCAGTGGAGTAATTAAAGGATCAATGTGATACTAACCACTATAATGGTGTATGTTAGGATTCTTGCAGAAAGATTTTGGATCACCTGCAACTCCCTAGTTATTTTTTTATAGAGATATGCAAATACATCATTGCAATAATACTCAAAGTAAAATACACACAAGTTTTCTGTGTCCTTTTCTGACTAGAAACCAGTTTTTCTAGCAATGTTTGGAGGTGGGGATATTCAGATTCAGTTGTAGACTTTAAGTGGATGTTAAAATTTATGCCGTAACACATACCAACACTTCAGCATATTGAAAGAGATGTTGCAGTACTGCATAATTTAAGGTAGGGAGATCATAGACTTTAAATAAAAGTGGCCTGAGAATGAAGCCTTAAGGAACTCCAAAATGGAAACTGTTGTGTATTCAGTGTTATGATTGCCAATGAAACAAAGTAGTCATGGTTATTGTAGCTCTGCTGCTGCTCATCTTCATCAAAATGAATCATTTTGAAAATGTTTGAAAATCAAGGTTTTATGAACGTCTACCTTTGAAGGTTTTCCAGGTAAAAACTATACAGTATTGTTTGGGAGATTGATGGCTGGGGTTTGAAATTGCCTGTTGCTTTCAGAACTAGACCTCAGATAAGTAGAAGAGAGTAGATATATAGAGGGATGGAGAAAAGAGATCAAACAAAGAAGCATTGTATCAGTGTGGATGAAACAAAGAGGTAATAAGATTGTATTATTTTCACATACTGATGTAGTCTAGATTAGATGACATTAAATCAAGCAAACAATGGGATGATATTCAGTTATAGGTTATCTGACATGACATTTTATTATAAAATACATTTAATCTGGCGAGAAGATAAAACTGGAACATAAAAGATTTGATCAGAGATAAGAGGGAATTATATCATTCCATGACATAAGCAAAATTGGACAAAAGTGAAAAATAAGCCATATTTAACATTGATGATAGATGAGAAAAGATAACATTCAGATGGATTAGATGAGTGATTGCCCAGGCTAAAGATGAGTTTATATAAACTGAAAATAGGTTTGAGACTGATGTATTCGAGCCAGACTGAAATACTGTTAAAATGTAACGTAGAGGGAAAAAATGAGCAAATATGAGAAACATTAAGACTGAAATTACTGAAGTTACAGCTTGTGAGATATAAGACCCCAGAATGCACACTAGAAGGCAGCATGTCGGTACGTAAAAATTTAATTAACAAAAATTCACTCTAAGAAGAGGCAGGAACAAAACAACGAACGGGCAGGCAGAACAGGCAAAAAACAGACATGGCCAGGCTGGCGAGACAGGCGTGGCGTGACTACAGGACAAGAGCATTATCTGAATAATGTTTCCCGATAAACACTAACGGGAGTGAATAAGGAGAGAAAAACCAGGTGACTAGGAGACAGATTGTTTTGGAGCAGGTAAAACGGGATAAAAAAAATTAACAGACAGAACAGAACGTGGCGGGAGCAAGAACAGAGACTCTTGAATACAAACAAAAACTAAAGCATTACCAGAACCAAAAACCAAACTTGACAAAACATGAACAAGACTAAAACATGACCAGAAAAATAATAAACAGAAGCATGATTCAAAAACTGTGAGAGAAATATAAGAAAAACCCAGAAACCAAAAACCAAACAACCCCAAATCATAACAGAAATCAAAGAAACCTGCAGAGTTAGGTAGACAAAGAAAAAGATAAGACCAAGCATCTGTGGGAACATAATTGAAATTCTGCATCAGTCAGATATCCAGCTGCTCATTCAATTTAACAGCGCCTAATTAGTATCTAGCTGGCTGTAGCAAACACAAAGATGAACCAAAATAAACCAAATGTGTTCAACACATGTACATTAAATTATGGGCTCCAGAGTCTTCATGCTTTTTTTTCTTTCGATTGCTCTATCTGTGGGGTCTGTCTTCTTGCCGGCAGTTTTGGATTACAGGAAGTAACACTGACTCACTAATCTTTTTTGTCTCTGACTCAGAATGTTAAAGGCAGAAATCTGATATGGTAGAAAGAGGCCCCCTTTGTAAGGAGCTCATTTTTTGTCTTTCAAGGGCACTTGATTTTAGGCAAAAGGCAAATGTTGAACTTACAAGATTATTTAGAATGATTGAAGCATTAAAAATGAAATACATCGTGTAAAAATACAACATTTCTCAGAAATAGCTTGTTAAAAAATGCCTGACACATCAGAAGGCTACCTCTGGCACTCTGTGAGTTGTACATCACCGTAAAAGATGAAGGACTGTTTTTTTTTACACACTTGTAGACTCCCATAGTGACACAAGATTTAACTGGAGCACTTACTGGACATTCCACTGACTTCACCAAAATCTGCTTCTTATAAAAATACTTTACGTAACCAGCTGGCAGCACAGAGCAGCATGGAAATGAACATGGCGGGGTTACAGTAGCAGTGGTTGCAGCAGCAGCAACTGGAGAATGCCTTTGTGCACTGGTCTACAGCTTCACTAATATGTATTTAATTAGCGAAATGAAAGATTGAGTTATTGGAATCTCTATTTACGCACTTCAGTGGGAAGATGTTAAAATATTTCCATACTTAAGCATCTTGTCATAGTTGAGTAATGCCTGAGGAATGAACAGATCATCGCCACTGACTAAGGGTGGGAATAAAAATGAAAATCAAGGAAAGAAAGAGCTTGGATGCTTCAGTTTTGTTTTCCCAAAACATGAGCTTTTGTGAATGATGCAAAAAGGGTGGCAGCACTGAAATTTTTTCCAGATGTTGTATGTTTTCAGCATTGAAAACTTGGTTGAAAGAATATTGATCTATTTTAAAATCATGGACTATATTTACCATATTTTAGGATCTTTTAGACCTAGTTTGATTTGTATCTCATTGATGTTAATATAATGCGTAAAGTTGGGGCCATTCTCAAAACATGGTGAGAATCTATAGAGACAGTCAAACATAACTTTAACAGACTGACCTGTGAAGTAAAATTGCTAATATTTCAGAAGAGACCTTGAAATCTGGTATTTTCAGCAATAATTTATTGTCTTCTTTTCTGTAAGACAATAACATCTTTTATATTCACAATAAAATGTTTCTCCATCAACAGTTAAGAACTCTCTCCTTCAAATATTTATTAAAAAAATTTTCAAATACATGCTATGAAGGATCTGCAGGTGTCTGGCTAGACTGCAACTTGCCAACCGGCTGGATTTTTTTCCCCAAAGTGTACTTTTTGTGCCAATGTGGTTTTTGTTTTCTTTTAAAATAATACGCCCCTTCCTTGCGAAAAAGCCATTCAATAAAAATACCTGCCTGCAATGTTTGTCTTTCAATTGAATGTTTTCAGTTTAAAAGGTTATGGTGCCTATTTTTTCTCCCAAAAATTTAGAACTGTTTTTTGAAAACATTTTGCGCTTAGGGGGTTGGACAATAAAACGGGACACCGGTTTTAGACCCTTTTATTTTTAGGGTGTAGGGCCCCTTTTGCGGAAAATGCAGCTCGTTCGTCTTGGGGAATGACATATACAAGTCCTGACAGTGGAAAGGGGGATTTTAAACCATTTTTCTTGCGGGTAGTGGGCCGGTCCACGTGTACTGGTGGAGGAAAAACGTTTCCCGCTCGCTCCTCCAAAACACCCCAAAGTGGCTCAAAAAATATTTAGATCTGGTGACTGTGAGGCCATGGGAGATGTTCAACTTCACTTACATGTTTCTCAAACCAATTTTCACCTCTTTCTGTGTTTTATTGGGACTTGTCATCCTGATAAAGGCACCCCCCCTTCAGGTACAAAGTTTGAACCATTGGGGTGCACATGTCCTCAAGAATGGTTTGTTTGTCCTTGGCGTGACCGCCCATATAGACAAGTATTTTGGGCAAGGGGGAAAGCCCTGATATGGCAGCCCAAACCATCCTGTCCCCCCCATTCTTCACTCTGGGCATCAACAGTCGGGGGGTACGCTTTTTTGGGCTTCTCCCAAATGTAACTCTCCCGGATGTGGGGAAAACAGTAAAGGGGGGACTCATCAAAAACAATGCATGTTTCCATTGCCACGCCCAAAATTTGCGTCCTTCACCCTTGAAAATGAGTTTGGGCCCTTTGGGATGAGTGACCAAAGGGTTTGGCTATAGCGCCCGCCGATTTATTTACCCTGTGGAGCTCCTGACGGGGATTTTGGGGAAACAGGAGAGTTGAGGGCCTTTAATTCTGCCGTGATTTGGGCAGCCGTGGTTTTATTTTTTTTGGAACAACCGGGTTAGCCCCCGAACATCCCTTTCAGACAGCTTCCTCTTGCGTCCCATTAATCCTTTGGATGTGGTTCGTCCTTTTTGGGTGGTATGCTGACATTACCGGAACAGTGGTTTTGATACATCACAAAGATTTGCTGTCTTGTCACAGAGCCCCAGCAAGACGTGCCCCAACTTTTTTCCTCTTTTGAACCTGGTATGCCCCATAATGTTGTGTGCATTTCAAAAAATTTTTAAAAAATTCTTTTCTTTTCCCCTGCAAATTGAACCTTCACACTCTGCTCTTACTGGGGAAATGGCAATCAATAAAGACTGGCTCCCAGGCTGGTCCAATTTGCCATGAAACCCCCCACACAAAAAGTGACGGTGTTTCGTTTCTTTTCCCAAACCCCCTGAAAAATATGAGGCCTTTACAGAACAGCTGCATTTATACTGAAGTTAAATTACGTATGAGTGGACAAAGTCTATTATTTAGAAGCATCAAGGTAAAAGGGGCTCAATGACAATTCAGAGTACACTTTAAAAACCCTATTTGGCAAAAATGCTTGTACACTACTTTATTGATTTATTACATATACATTATAACATTCCCATTAAAATGCATTCAATTTTATGGTTATAAACTGACAAAATATGAAAAAAATGCAAGTATTATCAGGACATTTGTGAGTCACTGTGTGAGAGATAAGTTTCATGTTTGCATTGTTATCTTGCAGATATCAGTGGATCAGGTGCATTTCCCAAAGGGATGCAGAGAGTGTCAGAGAGAGAGACAGCCATGACACCAAGCATAAAAAAATTATTTAGAGAAATGACAGTATTAATATGACCAACAACAATATTATATTTCCCTTTGGGATTAATAAACTATTTGGAATTGATTGATTGATTGATTCATTCATCTTTTACACCGCTTATTCCATAGTGAGTCATGGGGGAGATGGTGCCTATCTCCAGCAGTCTACGGGCGAGAGGCAGGGTACACCCTGGATAGGTCGCCAGTCCATCGCAGGGCAACACAGAGAGATACAGGACAAACAATCATGCACACACTCATTCACACCTAAGGGCAATTCAGAGACCAATTAACCTAACAGTCATGTTTTTGGACTGTGGGAGGAAGTCGGAGTACCCGGTGAGAACCCACGCATGCACAGGGAAAACATGCTAACTCCATGCAGAAAGACCCCTAACTACAAACTCTGCCACTGTGCAGCCCAATTCAATTAAATTTTGAAGTTGAGTTGAATTGAATTGAATTCAGCAGAAATTTTGAAAAGTGATGAGTAAAAAGATTTTCCAAGCTCTGACTCAATCATTGAAGTAACTGCATGATTCATAGTTTAGAGCGAGTGATGTAACTAAAGTGATGAAGGGCCCACACAGATTACTGGAAGAACTTTTTCAAGAAGTTCCAAGTCAAAACAGGAATGGGATTATTATAATTATAATTATTATTATTTTCCCTATAGCCTATATAGAGGTGAAAGGGGTAAAGGGTGTTTTCTCTTTTTAACTTTAACTTTCATTTATTTGGCTTTTTTCCACTTATTTATTTTATGACACATGAAACAAAGATATTTCAAGTTCGTGAAACCTTTTTTATTATAATGTATCCATATTTCATCTTATGTAAACAAAAATACAGAAATGTCGGGACAGAAAAGAAATCTAACTCCACGTTTCCCACTGTAAACCCTGTTCATATGATTTTATCAGATACAAATACAATCAGAAAATAGTTGTTTAGCAGTGCACACTAAGGGAACTGACTGACCTTTAGCCATTGAAAGATCTCTTATTCTCTTATTTTTCAGGAATATCGCATTATGCTCTATGCTCTATAGAGGGATGTGCTAAAATCTGCAAATCGTTTTCTTCTTTCCTTTTACTTATGTTGTTTGGAACATTGCTTTTTTAACGTTTCTGAATGTTTTTTTGTATGTGTTTGTAAAATGTTTATAATTTAGTCATATTTGCTCCTGCTTATCTCGACTTCATTAAAAAAATCAACATGAAAACTAAAATAATTTCTAAATGAAAGATGACTCACTCCTTCAGTTTACAGCTACACTATATACAAATTAGAAAGAAAAAAACAACAAAAACAGTCTACCCATCCATCTCTCTTTATTTTATTTTGTGTTTGTTTTTTTACTTAATCTGGATGTTTAATAAGTACATATTTTACAACCCTAAAAAATCTCATTTAGTAGTACTAAATATAAAATCATTTAAAATAAAAAACGTACAAAGTTTTGTCCGCAGCATTTTTATGTTTAAACATTAATGTTTATAATGCACAGCCTTGGAAAAAAATAAGTCTCTCTACTCCCCTCTTGTGTTCATCATGCATAAGTACATGTAGGTTCATGTTATGAGCGTTTCAATTAAATGCAGCAACCTGAAATCTTTCCGAGTCACTGAGCGTGAAAATGGAGAAGTGTAATATTGCCTCCTATTGGTCATATTGAGTAACTACAAGTATTCAACAGCACACTTTTAGCGGTTTTAGCCTTTACGTTTTGTGTAAAGTATTTCAGTGTAAACGTAAAGCAGCTATTATCATTATCATATCATTATAAATTTTTCTAACTGTAAAGCTTAGTAAAAGAGAAGCCAAAAACCGTTCAGCCCCACTTTACTGTCGTGACACCACCTGACGGAGGATGGCGGTGTAAGTAATTTTATTGGTTGGAAAACAACAACAGAAGAAGCCATCATTGCTCACACCTCTGGGTATCTTTGTTGAGACGGTAATTTGTATGTTTTATGAAGACATATTGTTTTCGTGTCATTGTTAATCATTTTTATTTTGCGTGTATATTTTCTGAATGTTTTTCTGGTTTCAGGGTAGAGAAAAACTAACTGTAAAAGTCGTTGATGCTAAAACTTTAGCCCGTTACGTTAGCTTAAGTTGCTAAACTAACTAGCTCTATCCATGTTTTGTTACTTTGTTACTAATGTGTGTAGCATGGATGTTATACGGAGTATAAAGGGTGCATAATGAGACTGAAATAAATGGCTTGTAACTTTTAATCTGTAACACTATCGTTTGCGTTTTTTGTCATTATTGTTTTATCATTCGCAGGCTCCTCAAAGCTAAATAATGTCATTATCTCATCCTGCTGTTTGAGTTCTTGCACCTGTCCATAAAGATGAATCGTCCAAAACCTACAACACTGAGGCGCCCTAGTGCTGCAAAACCATCAGGTAGGAAAATCTAAAAAGCCAGCCTCAGTCTTATTCATGTAAATTATACACAAAAAATGTGCTATCATTCTTTCTCAGGCCATCCTCCACCAGGGGATTTCATCGCTCTGGGCTCAAAGAGCCAGACAGGAGAGCCCAAAGCAGCTCCTGTCCTCCTAAAGCCAGCATCAACAGGTTTACCTGCTGACCGTAAGAGAGAGACTTCCTCCACTCTACCCTCCTCATCTGGTTTGTCTACCCTAACCAAGAGACCCAAATTAGCCACTACACCTCCTGTCAGTGCTCTGGGACGCCTTGCAGATGTTGCAGCAGTAGATAAGAGGGCTATATCACCCTCAATAAAGGAGCCTTCAGTGGTACCAATTGAAGGTACATCACCTGTCTTGTGTCAGTACATAATCAGACACACTGCTAAAATCCTTCTGTTAATAATAGATTGCTACATGTTTGTGCAGTGTCTCCAGCTGTCCTGCTGGATGAGATTGAAGCTGCAGAGTCAGAGGGAAATGATGATCGTGTGGAGGGATTGCTGTGTGGAGCAGTGAGACAACTGAAGATGAACAGAGCCAAACCGGATATCACTCTGTACCTTAGCCTTATGTTTCTGGCCAAAATCAAGCCCAATGTCTTTGCTACCCAGGGAATTATTGAGGTGAGGCATTGTCCAGAGAACCACTGATTCTAAAGTAGTAGTAATAAAATCATATGCATTTCTCAAATTCCACTGAGATTAAATGAATCAAATTTGAGATATGTTGACATGTTACAATCACACAATTCCCTTTAATATAATATAATATAACATTGTCACCAACATAGCAAACATATTCAATTAATCCAGAGTTAGACTTGCAAAGTAATCTAATTATAAAGATAAATTCTTTTTCAGTAAATTTATCTTACAATTGTTAAATTTGGACTCATGGTCTATGTCGTCACCAGGCATTGTGTAGCCTCCTGCGTCGGGACGCTTCAATCAACTTTAAGGCAAAAGGTAACAGCCTGGTGTCAGTTCTGGCGTGCAATTTGCTCATGGCAGCCTATGAGGAGGATGAGAACTGGCCAGAGATCTTTGTCAAAGTAAGAACATAGCCAAAATATAAGTAATTTCTGTCTTGCATGAAGTGTGATTGCACGTGATCATATTGATTGCATTTTTTTAGGTTTACATTGAAGACTCGCTTGGAGAAAGGATATGGGTTGACAGCTCCCACTGTAAAACTTTTGTTGACAACATCCAGACGGCTTTTGCTACAAAGATGCCACCCAAGAGTATGCTGCTGCAGGCCGACAGTGGTCGCACTCCTGGGGATCTCAGTGCAGGTGGAGTACACTGTAAATATGCCCTGATTTAGTCACAGCTGTGGCTTTTTACCTGAGTGCTGATCTTGTCTTTTGTTTTTGGATTTACTAGGTAACAGCCCTCATCCATCAACACCAGATGAAGATGACAGTCAGACTGAACTACTGATAGCAGAAGAGAAACTTAGTCCCGAGGATGAAGGCCAAATTAGCCCAAGGTATGATTGCTTCCAGTACTGATCTCATTTACACACGTGGACAGCATTGTTGGTACCCCTCGGTTAATGAAAGAAAAACCCACAATGGTCACAGAAATAACTTGAATCCGACAAAGGTAATAATGAATAAAAATTCTATGAAAATGAACAAATGAAAGTGAGACATTGCTTTTCAAACATGCTTTAACAGAATTATTAAAAAAATTAAACTCATGAAACAGGCCTGGACAAAGATGATGGTACCCTTAACTTAATATTTTGTTGCACAACCTTTTGAGGCAATCACTGCAATCAAACGATTCCTATAACTGTCAATGAGACTTCTGCACCGCTCAGCAGGTATTCTGGCCCACTCCTCATGAGCAAACTGCCCCAGTTGTCTCAGGTTTGAAGGGTGCCTTTTCCAGACGCCATGTTTCAGCTCCTTTGAAAGATGCTCAATAGGATTTAGGTCAGGGCTCATAGAAAGTCACTTCAGAATAGTCCAATGTTTTCCTCTTAGCCATTCTTGGGTGTTTTTAGCTGTGTGTTTTGGGTCATTATCCTGTTGCAAGACCCATGACCTGCGACTGAGACCAAGCTATCTGACACTGGGCAGCACATTTCTCTCTAGAATCCCTTGATAGTCTTGAGATTTCATGGTACCCTGCACAGATTCAAGACACCCTGTGCCAGATGCAGCAAAGCAGCCCCAGAACATAACAGAGCCTCCTCCATGTTTCACAGTAGGGACGGTGTTCTTTTCTTCATATGCTTCATTTTTCCGTCTGCGAACATAGAGCTAATGTCCCTTGTCAAAAAGTTCAATTTTTGTCTCATCTGTCCATAGGACATTCTCCCAGAAGCTTTGTGGCTTGTCAACATGTAGTTTGGCCAATTCCAGTCTGGCTTTTTTATGATTTGTTTTCAAAATTGGTGTTCTCCTTGGTCGTCTCCCATTAAGTCCACTTTGCCTCAAACGTCGGATGGTGCGATCTGACACTGATGTTCCTTGAGCTGGAAGTTCACCTTTAATCCCTTTAGAAGTTTTTCTGGGCTCTTTTGTTACCGTTAATATTATCTGTCTCTTTGTTTTGTCATCAATGTTCCTCCTGCGGCCACATCCAGGGAGGTTGGCTACAGTCCCATGGATCTTAAATTTCTGAATATGTGCAACTGTAGTCACAGGAACATGAAGCTGCTTGGAGATTGTCTTATAACCTTTACTTTTAACATGCTTGTCTATAATTTTCTTTCTAATCTCCTAAGACAACTCTTTCCTTTGCTTCCTCTGGACCATGTTGAGTGTGGTACACACCATGTCACCAAACAGCACCGTGACTACCTGTAGCCCTATATATAGGCCCACTGACTGATTACACGAATGTAGACACCTGTGATGCTGATTAATGGACACACCTTGATTTAACATGTCCATTTGGTCACATTATTTTCAGGTGTACCATCATTTTTGTCCAGGCCTGTTTCATGAGTTCATTTTTTTTAAATAATTCTGTTAAAGCATGTTTAAAAAGCAATGTCTGACTTTCATTTGTTCATTTTCATAGAGTTTTTATTCATTATTACCTTTGTCAGATTCAAGTTATTTCTGTGACCATTGTGGGTTTTTCTTTCATTAACCGAGTTTTCTTTCATTGTCCACGTGTGTAGCTGGATTTAAATGGTAGATGTCTGTTTTTGTTAGTTTTTTTTAGATATTTGCAATTGAAATGAACTGAAAAAAATCTTTCAAAAATCTCTTTAATTCCTGTGGATTTTTTGTCATTTGTCATTTTATAGGTATGAGGAATTGGCAGAGAGTGTGGAGGACTATGTGCTTGACGTCTTGAGGGATCAGCTGAACCGCAGGCAACCAATGGACAATGTCTCCCGAAATCTGTTGCGTCTGCTCACAGCAACATGTGGCTACAAAGAGGCACGTCTTCTGGCTGTGCAGAGGTTGGAGATGTGGCTCCAGAACCCAAAGGTGAGAAGTCCACACAAATGGTGGATATTGTCTTATGCAAAATGAGTTTTGATTTAAAAAAAAATAAGCCTAATCGCATAAAATCTCCCAGGTTTAAATGTGATCATTATTTGCTTTGAAGATTTAATTTGTGGTGGTGTTATTTTGATCACTTTAAAATAGTGCTAGGGCCATTTAACTTGCTGTAAGAGCATATATGTAAATATTATATGATCTATTATTATTGGTAAAGCAGAAAGTTTTGCTGTAATATTCTTAATGATAAAAGAGGAATATAAAGGCTAAAACCATCTCTGTATGTATAGTTGTGCCAACATAATCAAGACTCCCCATGTTCATGCATGACGGCTGACTGCAGAAATTTTTTATTTTGTGTGCACAGCTGACTCGACCCGCTCAGGACCTCCTCATGTCGTTGTGCATGAACTGCAGCACACACGGAGCAGACGACATGGAGGTGATCTCTAGCCTCATCAAGATCAGGCTGAAGCCGAAAGTCCTTCTGAACCACTACATGCTGTGTGTCAGGTGTGTGTGACTAAACGCTGTCATACGTCGGTGCTGTTATAGAACATTTCTGCATTTGTTAACATGTGCTTTGGATGCTCCTTTCCAGAGAGCTGCTAAATGCACATAGAGACAATTTGGGCACGATGGTGAAGCTGGTGATTTTCAACGAGCTTTCTAATGCCAGGAATCCCAACAATATGCAGGTTCTGCACACAGTGCTGCAGCACAGTCCAGAGCAAGCACCAAAGGTGAAGTGAGACTCATTTAGATTAATGTGAACATACATTCAGGGTTCCTACGAGCCCAGAAAATCTGTAGAATTTTATTTAATTATTTTGTAGGTCTGGAGAAGTATGGAAAAAAATAAAGTACAGAAAAATATTTGTATTTCTAGACATTTTTCTATGCCTAATACTCTAAAGCAAACATATGCTTCCATCCATTCATCCACATATCAATGTTTTTTTTATCTACCCACTTCCTGTTGTTTTCAGTTTCCATGTTGATCTTAAACCTGGCCAGTATATAGAAATGTCTGCCATAAATGCATTGCTTTAAGATGTACTAAAATAGCAAACTGGTGCAGAGACCCTGGAGATTTCCTCTCCTCCACATTTTTTCCTATCAGTTCAAGTGTTCTTTCTCTAAGTGATTTTACGTTCTTGTTGTTGCATCTGCAGTTCTTGGCGATGGTGTTCCAGGACCTGCTAACCAATAAGGACGATTACTTGCGAGCCTCTAGAGCTTTGCTCAGAGAAATCATCAAACAGACAAAGCATGAGATCAATTTCCAGTCGTTTTGTTTCGGTTTGATGCAGGAGAGAAAAGAGGCGACATATGTAGACATGGAGTTCAAAGTAAGCAGACATGAACGTTACCCTGCTCAGCTTTACTTCAGCTGTTTGCTTTATTTCTTTAAACTTGATACGGAGCTGCTCATTTTAATCCCTCTCCGTAGGAGCGCTTTGTGATCCAGGTGACGGATTTACTCACAGTCTCCATGATGTTGGGCATCACTGCTCAAGTTAAGGAAGCTGGCATTGCGTGGGACAAAGGGGAGAAAAAAAGTATGAGAAGTGTTGCAGTGATATATTAATAATGTGTAATTAGCTTTTTGTTGAACCAAACATTTTTTTTTTTCAGATCTAGAAGTTCTGAGGTCTTTCCAGAATCAGATTGCTTCCATCCAGAGAGACGCCGTGTGGTGGCTTCACACTGTGGTCCCTACGATCAGCAAAGTGGGCGCCAAAGACTATGTTCACTGGTGAGTGTTAATCTGCCTGACATGTTTACTGTCAAACTAGCTCTGCACGTTAGTTATGTTTGTATTACTTTATCTCCTTCTCGTGTGTAGCCTTCACAAAGTGCTTTTCACCGAGCAGCCTGAGACCTATTACAAGTGGGACAACTGGCCTCCAGAAAGTGACAGAAAGTGAGCTTACGTTCAACCTATTTTGTTTTCAAACTGTCTTTAATGGCTTTAATGGTTTTTTTTTTTCCTGTTCCTCAGTTTCTTCCTTCGGCTTTGCTCTGAGGTGCCGCTGCTCGAGGACACGCTGATGCGCATCCTGGTTATCGGGCTGTCCCGGGATTTGCCTCTGGGGCCAGCCGACGCCATGGAGCTCGCAGATCACCTGGTCAAGAGAGCGGCTGCAGTTCAATCTGATGGTGTGTGAGGATCTGCTCCAGCTGTCGCGGTTTACAATCACAGTCACAGATGTTTATTTTACGCTATGGCAAAATGTTTGGACATTTCTTTAAACACTTGTACCTCATCTTAATGCACTGCCCGACTTCTTCCGAGAGGGAACTCCTTCATTCATGTTTTATCTTTACGAGTTAGTTAAGTAGTGTTTATCTGGTTTTCTATTAAACAGATCTAGAGGTCCTGAGAGTGGAGAGAATCCAGCTAATTGATGCTGTGCTGAATCTGTGCACATACCACCACCCAGAGAACATTCAGCTGCCAGCAGGGTAAGACAATGGTCTTCTAATGGCTTTTAAAGACACACACTGGGTCATACAAACTAAAAATAACTCGTGACTCTTATTGTTTAAGGTACCAACCGCCAAATTTGGCGATATCGACGCTCTATTGGAAGGCATGGCTCCTGTTACTTGTGGTGGCTGCCTTTAATCCTCAAAAAATAGGTAAAGTAATGACATACTTATAGTGCCTTGCAAAGTATTCATCCTTGAACTTTAAACCTTTTGCAGCCTGTACAGGTTTTGTTCTGGTATTGCACAGTATTTTGTTCCATCAATCTTCCCATCATCTCAGACAAGCTTTCCATGAAAAATATCCCCAGAGCACGATGCTGCCGCCACCATGTGTCACAGTGGGGATGCTGTTTTCAGCGTGAAATGTTGGATTTCCTCTGCAAATAACATTGTAGGCCCGAAAGTTCAGTTTTTGTCTCATCTGACCAGAACACATTCACCTATGTTTTTGTTGCGTCCGCTACAGTGTTTCTTATGGCTTCACTTCAACAATAGCTGCGGCATTTTTGGCAGATTTATGGAGTGCATGGCTAATATATCTGTTCTTTCA
Organism: Crenichthys baileyi; assembly: GCA_036173005.1. Taxonomy (NCBI): domain Eukaryota; kingdom Metazoa; phylum Chordata; class Actinopteri; order Cyprinodontiformes; family Goodeidae; genus Crenichthys; species Crenichthys baileyi. Next base: position 146,914 of record JAHHUM010001841.1, on the reverse strand, counting down.
ACAAATTCTCCCACCTTTGCTATTTATCTCTGCAGCTTCTCAGAGGCCTTCAAAGAACAGCTGCATTTATACTTAAATTAAATTATACTGGTGCAGTTGATTTGATTTAGGGTATCACACTAAAGGAGGGTGAATACCGGAGGTGTGACTTAGAATCGAGTCAGACCAATGACTTCATATGAATTGAACCTTGTAAGCTGAAAAGACTTGATATCTTACAATAAACAGGCGTGCAACCCTGGAACTGCAACAGACATGCGATCCAGCCCTGTGCACCAACCTCCTCCCCACGCCATTTGCTAATATTTCCTCCTAATATTCAGGTTTCCTCCTAATATTGCTAATATTTCCTGTTGTTGCTACAACAAGCACGTTGCATCTACCGTACTGTTTGCATGTTTTTCTTCTGCGTCCTATGGTGACAGCGAAGACCCTGATGGGGTTGGAGAGGTCCTGATATCCCGGGCTATCAGGGAGGTGTAAAAAAGCTGTGCATCACCCAATTAACAAGTATGCTACTATGCAGCATAACTCTGCACCATAATGTTAAGGCCCTTAAGGGACACAACTACTGCCAGCGGCTGTATCAACATGCCTTACGGGATGCCAGAGCTGGCCGAAATGTGTGTGCATTGTGTTGGATGAGAGACCTAGTGCAAAATGTTTTTAGACAGAGAGCAACTAGGATGTCTTCCTTAAAGTCATAATGGGAGAAGAAACAAAAAATATATTTTTTTCAAATGATCCTCTGTATTTTACTGTTACTTATGTTCTTCTTGAGTTCTTGTTCTTCAGTTGGATTTATTATTTCCAGCCAGGTTTTAGTAAATTTTGAGAATCCCAACTTACACAACAGAGAAAAATTATATATAATCTTATTTGCTTGCACAGAATACAATGTAATCAAGAGATACATTTGAGTGAAGAAAACGTGTGGGCCAAAAACTGAAGTACACAGGCAACAACGTCTTAACTTACTTACAACATTCAGACTTGCGCAAATGATGATGAATTTGTAAAAGTCGTCTTCCGATTATCCGTGACCGGGTCACGGGCGCAGGAGACTGAGCAGAGACACCCAGACGTCCCTCTCCCCAGACACCTCCTCCAGCTCCTCCAGGGGGAGCCCAAGGCGCTCCCAAGCCAGCCGAGAGACATAGTCCCTCCAGTGTGTCCTGGGCCGTCCCCTGGGCCTCCTCCTGGTGGTACGTGCCTGGAACACCTCCCGAGGAAGGCGTCCAGGAGGCATCCAATATAGATGCCCGACCCACCTCAACTGGCTCCTCTCGATGTTGAGGAGCAGCGGCTCTACTCCTAGCCCCTCCCGGACGGCCGAGCTCCTCGCCCTATCTTTAAGGGAGTACCCGGCCACCCTACGGAGGAAGCTCATTTCAGCCGCTTGTATCCGGGATCCCGTTCTTTCGGTCATGACCCTAAGTTCATGGCCATAGGTGAGGGTAGGAACGTAGACCGACCGGTAAATCGAGAGCTTCGCTTTTCGGCTCAGCTCTCTCTTCACCACAATGGAGCGTTTCAGCGCCCCCATTACTGCAGCAGCCGCACCGATCCGTCTGTCGATCTCCCGCTCCATTCTTCCCTCACTCGTGAACAAGACCCCGAGATACTTGAACTCCTCCACTTGAGGCAGGAACTCCCCTCCAACCTGAAGAGGACAAGCCACCCTTTTCCGGTCGAGTACCATGGCATCTGACTTGGATGAATGATGATCTTTGTGTTAATATATAAATGTATGCTTAATGTTAGCTTAACACCTACGGTCTCTGTGCTTTGAGCCTGAACCACAAACACAGTCAGGGCATCCGAGCTAGCAGGCAGCAGCACAGCTGATGTTACTCCTATAATATTGTAGAAGCAGTTTTTTACTATTGCAGGTGGTTAACATGAAAGTATTTTTATGTTGTGAAGAAATTGTTATTTTTCAATATGGAAGAGATTGCTTAGTTTCCGAAATTTACTGGATTTCTTTTTGTTTCAGTTAATATTTACTGTAAAAGCAACATCAGCACTGAGTTTGAGATAATGTTGAAGTTTACTTCCTCTTTCTGGTTGTTCTGGCACCCTTTATTATTATTATTACTCTGATCAAATTACATATTTGGTCAAATGACTTGTTTAGGACCGGAAATTAAAAATTTAGGACTTCGACTTGAACCGAGACTTGCATGCCCTGACTTTGATTCAACTTGGGACTTTCCTGCCTTTTCTAGGGGACTTAACTCGAGAATTCTGTGGAAAGACTTGAAACTTACTTGTGACTTGAAATACAATGACTTGCTCTCAACTCTGCTGAATACACCACACTGTTTAGATTTTTATTTGTAAGGAATTTTAAACTAAGTTTTCTTTTCCTTCAGCTTTACAATCAAGCACTAGTTTGATTTATCACACATTGAAGTTATGTTTTTGTGAATATTATGTTCCAACATTATTTCTCCTCAGGCTTGGCTGCCTGGGATGGTTATCCTACACTAAAAATGCTTATGGAGATGGTAATGACAAAGTAAGTAACGCTTGTGAATGGTAATAAAATCATTTTCATGTGAACAACAGCTGAAACTCTTTTATTTCACAGTAACTACACGTACCCGCCATGTACCATTGCTGACGAGGACACAAAGACAGAAATGATCAACAGGGAGTTGCAAATCTCCCAACGAGAGAAACAGGAGATTTTGGCCTTTGAGAGCCATTTGGCAGCTGCCTCTACTAAACAGACCATCACAGAGAGCAACAGCTTGCTGCTGTCTCAGCTTACCAGCCTGGACCCACAGTAAGATGTTAAAAGAGATCCTGAATTTAAAACTTTTAAGTTCTTTTCTTATGAAATCCGTAATGTGTGCGTTTTTGTGTTCAGGGGTCCTCCGCGTCGGCCTCCTCCTCAGGTCCAGGAGCAGGTGAAAAGCCTCAACCAGTCTCTCCGTCTCGGTCATCTCCTCTGTCGCAGCCGCAGCCCTGACTTCCTGCTCAACATCATCCAGAGACAGGTGACGGTCATGAACACAATTGTTCAATATTACACATCTTGATAGCACTCAAATCAAAACCTTCTCTTCTTGTCATTGTGATCATAGATGTTCAGCCACTATTCTAGGGATTAGATAGGAGAAAATGTGTTTTATCTAAATGTTGAAGTTCTTTGTGTAGGTCCTTTTAACTGTTTTTTTTTTATCTTTTAAAGGCATCCTCTCAGTCCATGCCCTGGTTAGCCGACCTGGTCCAGTCCAGTGAGGGGTCCCTGGATGTGCTTCCAGTACAGTGTCTGTGTGAATTTCTGTTGCACGATGCTGCAGATGACGGCCTGCCAGTGGAGGACGACGAAGATGCAGAGAGCAAAGAGCAGAAAGCTAAAAAGAGACAAGTATGTTTTCTTTTATTTAATGACTATCCTGAATTCAAAGTTAATGCATGCTGGATTATACCAAATACAGACTCTTAACTGCTCTTGACTTTGTTCTCTTAGCGACAACAAAAGCAGAGGCAGTTACTTGGGCGACTCCAGGATCTTCTCTTGGGTTCTAAAGCTGACGAACAGACAACCTGTGAAGTTCTGGATTACTTCCTGCGCCGTCTCAGCTCTTCCCAAGCTGCTTCTAGAGTCCTAGCCATGAAGGTACCATACTTAAAGCCAATCAAAACCTTCTGCTAGTCACATTGTGTCATGAGAACACAGTGAGTTTATATATGGTACTTCTGTACATATATGCAGGGTTTGTCTTTGGTGCTGAGTGAAGGAGGCTTAAAAGATGGAGAGGAGCGAGAGCAGCCCATGGAGGAAGACTCTGCAGATGCTGAGCTTCTCCCTGGTTACCAGTGGCTGCTGCAGGACCTCCCAAAGCTCCCCTTATTTGACAGCGTCCGGGGCATGACTTCAACCGCCCTGCAGCAGGTCAGTCTGTCTCAGCAGTGAGCCGTCACAAACTTGAATCATGTGTGAAACTTTTTTGTAAGAGTTAAAAATGTTTCTGCTTCCTTAAAGGCCATTCACATGGAAACAGATCCACAGACCATCAGTGCATACCTCATCTACCTTTCCCAGCATGCTCCCATAGAGGAGCAGGCAGCTCATAACGACCTTGCACTGGTAATCAAAGCAAGTTGCTTAGATCTTATCCTACTTCCAGTTTTGTCCAGATCGGTGCTAAAAGATTTTTTTTCTCGCTGTCTCTCTTCGTACAGGATATTGCCCGTCTGATTGTGGAGCGATCCACCATCATGAACAATTTGTTTTCCAAACACTCCAGCAGACCTGAATCTAATGCAGTGCTATCTGCTTTCCTCACTATATTTTCTACCTACATCAAAAGGATGAGGAAGACTAAGGAGGGCGAGGATCTTTACAGCTGGGTGAGATGAACAATTACCACTAAGTGAACCTCCTTACTTTGGTTTAAGCTTTGTAAAAGATCTCAAGGTTTCAATTCAATTCAATTCAGTTTATTTATATAGCGCCAATTCACAACACATGTTGTCTCAAGGCACTTCACAGAACTCAGGTACATACATTCCAGTTAATCCTAACCATTGAACAGTGCAGTCAGATTCAGTTATTTATTCAAATTAGATAAAAAGTTTTTCTATCTAAGGAAACCCAACAGATTGCATCGAGTCAGAGATTTGTAGCAGTCACTCCTCCCGGATGAGCATGTAGAGACAGTGGACAGTCACAGGCGTTGACTTTGCAGCAATCCCTCATACTGAGCATGCATGTAGCGACAGTGGAGAGGAAAAAGTCCCTTTTAACAGGAAGAAACCTCCAGCAGAACCAGGCTCAGTGTGAGCGGCCATCTGCCACGACCGACTGGGGGTTAGAGAGAACAGAGCAGAGACACAAAGAGAACAAAGAAGCACTGATCCAGGAGTACTTTTTATGGGAAGGAAAAGTAAATGTTAATGGATGTAGCTCCTTTAGTCGTTTCATCTAGAAAGAAAGAACACATAAACTCTGAGCCAGTTTTCAAGGTTAGAGTCTGAAAGAGAGCACATAGAGTTAGTCACAGTAAAGCTCAGCCAGTAGCTATGTCTAGGAGAGAGAAAGGATTAAACACTGAAAGACAGGGCCATGTGGATCATCGGTAGAGGGTGAGCATTAAGTTGTTGCCAGCAGAAGCTCGGACGATTCCCCTCTTTAGAAAGGTGTCACAGGTAGACACAGAGTCAGGCCAGGTGTAGCTTCTAGGAAGAGAAAAGAGAGAGAACAAAGTTAAAAGCTGAAATAACAGCAAATAATGCAAAATTGTAGAGTAGTGTGAGAATGTAGCGAAGAGGGTGAGAGTGGTCATTATGTCCTCCAGCAGCCTAAGCCTATAGCAGCATAACTACAGAGATAGCTCAGGATAACCTAAGCCACTCTAACTATAAGCTTAATCAAAAAGGAAAGTTTTAAGCCTAGCCTTAGTTTGCCTAGTTTGTTGTTTTATTTTTATTTTCCATCTCAGTCAGAGTCTCAGGACCAAGTGTTCCTCCGCTGGACCACAGGGGAGACGGCTACGATGCACATTCTTGTGGTCCATGCAATGGTCATCTTGCTGACGCTGGGACCACCCAAAGGTAGTCTAGTTTACTTTAGGGTTGCTTTGTTGAAGAAGCTTGAAGAACATGAATATCCTTTGTTTTTTCTATAGGAGAGAGTGATTTTTATGCTCTCTTGAGCATCTGGTTTCCTGAAAAGAAACCTCTGCCTACTGCTTTCCTGGTTGACACCTCGGAGGAGGCTCTACTGCTGCCGGACTGGTTGAAGCTGAGGATGATCCGTTCAGAGGTCTCTCGATTAGTAGATGCAGGTACAAAGTCCTACTATACCTAAAAAATACCCTCTATGAGTAAGTCTTTTTTAAAATGAACCAAACAACTTGTATTCCTTAGCTTTACAGGACTTGGAGCCTCAGCAGCTGCTGCTGTTTGTTCAGTCTTTTGGCATTCCTGTCTCAAGCATGAGTAAACTCCTGCAGTACCTGGATCAGGCTGTCTCTCATGATCCTGAAAGTCTGGAGCAAAACATCATGGACAAACGTAGGCTTTTCTGCAGATATTCTTCTTTTGAAACATTATCTAAGCCTATGTTGTTTAAAATCATCATAATTTCTTATTTCCTCATTAACAGATTACATGGCTCATTTGGTTGAGGTGCAGCATGAGCGAGGTGCCACTGGGGGGCACACTTTCCATTCTCTGCTTACCTCTTCCCTTCCTTCACAAAGAGGTCAGTTACTTCATCTTCCAGATTCTTGCTGATGTACGGTTTCTACTAATACTGAACAGAATATCCATAATGCTTTAAGTTTTATTAGCGAAACTTTATTATGTCATTATACTTTTACATACTTTAATACAGTGATTTATAAATCATGAGTTAAAAATTAGAAAGAAAATGTGTAGGTGTCCTGATACTTGAATAATTTTGTTTATGGCAGATTCATTGGAAACTAGTAAGGCCAAGGTTACCTTGGAAACACCTCACAGCTCTGTAAAAATGAGAGCAACCACTCAACTTCCATCAATCGGGCCTGAGGATGATCTCACTGGCATGTTGCTTCAGGTCCTTATTTCTTTTGGTTTTCTAAACAGCCTTTTTAGCTACTTTTTATTTCTTGTTTGTTGTTTATGTAGTACTTAAGCATGTTTATAAAACTGACCTGTTTCTTTTCTTCCATCCCAGATTTTCCCCATAAAGGTGGACCCTCGTTGGCATGGGCCTCCTCCCAGTCAGCTCTCTCTCGCCCTGCAGCAGACCTTGGCTAAGGAACTGATGCGGGCCAGGCAAGGGCAGATTCAGCAGGGCGGCATGGCCTTTCGTCTCCTGCAGGCTATCGCAACCCTGCTCACTTCCACCCATGCAGGGCTTATTGTCATGTCAATGCACCGCAGCCATGTTCTCTCTTGTCCTCTAATGCGCCAGCTTCATCTGTATCAGGTGAAAGTTACAAGCAGGCAGCGCTTAACTGTTTTTCCTGTTTTCTTATGTATTTGGATATAATGTTTCTGTCTGATTGTGTTTTATCGCGTACCGTTGCAGCGTCTTGTATCTCAGGACATTGCTTTCTCCTCGCTATTCCTAAAAGTCGTCGATGAGATGTCAATGTGGTTAGACAACCCAACTGTGGAGGTCGGACCTCTGAAGTCCCTCCTCAAGTCCTTCGCCGGTCAGAGCACTCACATACAACGACACAGTGACGGTGAGAATCTTAAACCGTTTGTCATATGCGTGTGGATTAATGTTTGCGCGAATGACTTGATGGGTGTGCCAATGGTTTGCAGTGCGTACAGCTTTCATACATCTGGCCGAGGCTTTGGCGTTTCGCAGAGACCCTGAGGTGCCACTAAGAGCTGTCATGGCAATGCTGAAAGCTGGAGAAAGATGCAATGCTGAAGCTGAGCTCATTGGCAAAGGTATCACTGGAGCTGAGGAACAAAAGAGTTACTGGGGTCTGTGCAAAAATAATATTTGAGACCTGCTAATAGAATAATATTTGAGACCTGCTAATATTTTCAAGGAAAAGTTGTCATTATAATAATAATGATAATTAATAGAAGAAAGCAAAGCTACAGCCTAATTGTCGTCTCAGACTTTAGTTTATTATTAGTCTCCACCTTGCTGCCGTGCATCATTTTCTAAGCTTAAACAGTGTTTGAGTTTAGAAAATGAAGCTTCTGTCAGATTTAACAAATATGTTCTTTTTATGCCAGTGTTACAAGGATTGATGGAGGTTAAGTCGCCGTATTTGGAGGAGCTACTGTCTCTGCTGATGACCGTCGGTACTCAGAATGGGGCTGCGGGGCCTGTTGCCATGGTGATATCCCTGCTCCTTCAGGAAAGTGAGGAGCGAACTGTGAAAAAGGAATTGGATACAAAGAGGTGAGTACTTTAATTATTCAACCCTTTAGCTTTGTTTGAGAAAAGTTTATGTATGACTGATGAAAATCAGAAACACACCTAATAGAGACAGAAACAACAGAGCTGCACCTGCTGTCGTCTTGTACACAAAACTGATGTTGGCTCTCGTCGGAAGTGATTTTGCAGCTCTGTATGAGGACATTGGGTTTACATTAGGGATGTAATTACATGATTTGCTTTCACGATTATTGTGCTTAAATTCAACACAGTTACCAATAATTATCCTGGTTTTATTAAAAGATGTTAAATATACTCAAAAGTATTATGACAAGCTGATGTTATAGAAGTGGAGCCAGTAGCATTAGTCAGTTCTCCCACAGCATAGCTATTTGGCACACATTAGTTGTAGTAGTAGTAGAGGTAATATTTGGCATCATTTCAGAATGTCTCTCGCACCTTTTTTCTGTGTTATATTATCTGTTTTTAAATGTTAAATCCTTAAAATGAGACGTCATGTCTCAATGAGATTGTCCATTTAAAGGTTAAATAAAAAATGAAATAAAAACGTTACAATAACCTTTAATGAGCAATATTACCATATAATGACTTTAAGACAGTGATCGTAATTCCGGTGGAATAATCAGAGGACTACATCATATTGCGCCCAGCATTTAGACAGTTGTTTTTACAAGCAGAGAGGCTACAGGAAGCTATTTTAAACTTGTAATTCAGGATGTCATTTTGAAGCTTTGCAGGATGTTTTCTCTGTGCGTTTAGCCATGCGGGCACTTATATGAACACAAATCTCCAGTTTCTATCAGTCGATGCAGTGAAGGCAGGTACAAACTGAGAAATAGCTTGACCTTATTAAGCAGTGGTCGATTTTAAAAGGTACAAACAAAAGGTTATAGTCATTGGATGAATAGAATAATCTTTAGACACATTAATTTTGTTTCTTTTTTATTTTGTGGGCTGAATTCCAAATTGAAGCCAACCAAGACCATCTAGGATTATTAGTCTATATTTATTGGTTGTTGCAAACAAAATGTATTTAGTTTATTGTAAGCTATATTTCAAGTTGCAACTAAGGCTCTGGAGCCCAAATTTGAAGGCAAGCAAAGTTTAGGGTCTAACTCTTCTGTTTGACCCTTCCACAGCGATTCTGAGGTAACAAAGTCAGGACTGAACTCCGGGCTGCTGGTTGATTGGCTGGAGCATCTTGACCCTGAAGTTACCTCGGTGTGCCCGGACATGCAGCAGAAACTGCTTTTTGCCCTCAACAAGGTAAAATAAAATTTCTGCAGGAACTTTTCCTTCTTTGGTCAAATGAGAGAAGAATTTGCTGCATTAATGCATTAATTTTTGTTTGTTTTAGGCACGGGGCACCCCGGCCTACAGACCTTATCTTTTGGCCTTGCTTACTCACCAGTCCAACTGGTCCACCTTGCTGCCATGCATCAGTGCTCTGCTCAACAAGCACAGAGACTACAAGTACATTTTATCTGCAATATTATTTGCAGTTTAATAATTTATACTACATTACAAAATAACTGTTTTTTTTTGTTTGTATTTGTCAGACTGGATCCATCATCAGCCCTCGACTTCCTCTGGGCATGCAGTCACATTCCACGCATCTGGCAAGGACGTGACCAGAAGATCCCTCAGGTAACATTAAAGTATTATATTCACACTGCCCTGTTGACATCTTATTGCTTCTACTGAAAACAAAGTGAGATAATATGAGATCAGCAACACTGTGTCTACTGTGGACCACTGCCGGTTCCTAGGAACCACCATTTCTTGAAACCTGAGATGGTCCTCACATATAGACAATGTTCGTAAGAAGGCCCAGCAGAGACTGTACTTCCTAAGGCAATTCAAAAAGTACAACCTTCCACAGGAACTGCTGGTCATCTTCTACACTGCCATAATTCAGTGTGTCCTGCCTGTAGTTTGGCTCATCCACTAAACAGGACAGGTGCAGACTGCAACGAACAATCAGGGCTGCAGAGAGAACTATCAGGGCTGTCCTTCCCTCTATCCAGGTCTTACGCAGGTCTTGGGTCCAGAAAAGGGCAGCTAAAATCTCTGCAGACCCTGCACACAAACTGTTTAGGCTTTTACCTTCTTGCCGGCACTACAGAGCGCTGTCTGCTAAAACCAGCCGCCACAGAGACGGTTTCTTCCCTCAGGCTGTTTCTCTGATGAACACTTGACAGTCCAGAACAACACCATGCATACTTAGACTGATCTCATATTATGTTCTATTGTAAAGTCAATTGTCTATATATGTACATTTAAAAAGATATTTTCTTTTTTTAATGAAAGCAACGTTTACCAGAGTCAAATTCCTTGTTTGTCTGTACAAACTTGGCAATAAAGCTGATTCTGATTCTGAGATAAATTTAGATCTTGTGAGGGTGACAACTCTAATGCTTTTCTGTTTGCTTTTACAGAAGAAAACAGAGAAGTTTGTGCTGCGACTGAGCTCTGAGGAGCTCATCAGGCTAGTGGACCTGATCTTGTCAGAGTCAAAGCTCAGTAGTGTCAACTCACCCAGTGATGATAAAAGTGGCCTGGACCAGGCCTCCTGTTCCCTTATCCAATCCAGACTCCCCCTCCTTCACTCTTACTGTGATGGATCCCTTGAAAACATCAAGAAAGTATCAGAATACCTCATTAACTGCACAATGAAGTGGGATGACAGGTAGGTTTTTATTTCCTTAACTGTTTATTAAAGGCGTTTTCACTCCTGTTGTTCATTTACTTTGGTTACCGTGTAACTTTTAGTTGTGGTTCAGATCCTTTATACACAGAGAAATCCAAAACGTTTCACTAAAAAGCATGCGAAAATATTCTGGTTGTTTGTTGGTCCGATGTGTCTGGGGTGGGAGTACCGAATGTAAATACAGGAAGCAGATGCTGTGTTCTGAGCCACTGAGAATTTAATGTACTCATTAGTGTGAGAATAGATCTTGAAAAGTTGCATAGGCTTTATGCTTTAAGAAAAAGATGCAGAGCCTTTTTTATTAGTTTGTTTTGATTGTACCGCATCCCACAATGCAATGCATACCTGGTTACGGGAAGACATTTAAGTCAAGCTTGCAGCGTCCACCTGTTTGCTGTGTCGGACTGATGGCGGCTCACATTCAGACCACAAACTAACTGCTCCAGAGTTTGTTCGCTGTGGGTGTGATGATTAAAGTTAAAGGATTTAAAGACGATGGATTTCCGGGGTGTTTACATCCACTGGGAGCTCCGCTGCAAATCATTTCTGCAATTGAGGTTGCAGACAAAACCTATGGCATTTTCCCAATTCTTAACTACATCGCAATGTGAATGTTAAACATTCTTAATGTGTATCATTAATTGGTGTTTTTCAATCCAACTGCCATTAAATAATGAAAGAAGAAAGTGATTTGGTGTCAAAAATAAACTGTAAAAGTAATTACTTAATAATATTTACTAAATAATGTAACATTTATTAAAAATGTAAATGGAGGGTAATATGGCCTGGAGAAGCACAGCTGTAAGGTAATTTCACAATGTTTTGGTCCATATGGACATAGTAGCATCTCATTGTTGTTGCCGAGTTGTCAGCTTCCGATCCATGACGCAACATCCACCACATCCCGAAAGTTCTCTAATGGATTCAGGTCTGGTGACTGTGGAGGCCCTTGGAGTTCAGTGAACTCGTTGTCATGTTTAAGGACTCAGTTTGAAATTATTTGAGTTTTGTGACATGGTGCATCATCCTGCTGGATGTAGTCTTTAGAAGTGGTTACACTTGGTGATAAAAGGATGGACTGTGGTGTTGAGGAGCCCAGAGTGGGCCAAGAAAATATCCCCCACACATTACACCACCCACACTAAACCACTGATACAAGGCAGGATGGATCAATGCTTTAAAGTTTTCTCTAAAATCTGATCCTACCACCGCAATGTTGTAGCTGAAATCAATTTTCAACGAACCAGGAAATGTTTCTAAACTATAGTCCTCCAATTTCACTGAGCTTGCGCTAGTTGTAGCCTCTGTTCTTCATTCTTAGCTGAAAGGAGTTGTCCAAGGTAGGGTTTTCTGCTTCAAAGTGTACCATGTTGTATGTACAGAGATGGAATTTACCACTCTTGAGTTTTAACAAGTGATTATTTGAGACACTGCTACTTTTGTGTCATCACGAACCAGCCTGACATCAACAAGGCATTAACATCCTCAACATCTGCTCACTGGATATTTTTGCTTTTTTCAGACCAATCTCTGTAAATCTGAGAGAGGGTTGTGCGTGAAAATACCAGTGGAATAGAGTTTCTGAAAGACACAGACCAGCCTGTCTGTATGAACTACCACACCACCTCAGTCATCTAAGTCACCTAATGCGCAGTTTGAACATCAAGTTGTCTTCACCACGTCTAAATGCTTCAATTGAACAGAATTGAAGGGGAATCATGAGATTGACCAAGATATGCAGCTCTACTGCAGTCCCATACCAGCTCAAACGCTTTATGGTTGAATGTAATTCAGTTTGGATTTTTTTTTTATTTTATCTTAATAATTCAGTTGCTTTAGCTCCACTAAACAGTCCATCCATCCATCCATTATCTATACCTGATTGTCCTTGCAGGGTCGCGGGGAGCTGGTGCCGATCTCCAGCAGACAGTGGGCGGGAGGCGGGGTACACCCTGGACTGATCTCCTGTCCATCACAGGGCAACACAGACACACACAGGACAACCAGTCATACAAACTCATGCCTTGCATACTGGTGTAGTGGTGAAGATTGTTACAGACTGTTTACAGAATAGTGGCTTTGCTTCACAGATTCTTATGTTTATCAGTGCTTGATCATTCATTCATGTGATTTTTGGGTGTGCTACTGGCTGTCACCGTGGAGAGTTTAGACACATTTAGGCACGTGCACAGATATACCCCTAATGGTGTTCAAGCACCTGCCCTTTTGCCCTGGATGAGAAAGTGGTCCTCTCTGCCATCAATTCCAGCTAAATGTGTTTGGACCTTTATTGGGCATTTCTTTGAGTGCACTGGCCCTGAACCGGCCCCAGTGTGGAGCGCAGGACCTAACGGCTGCAGCTGCCACGCTTCTCCTCTGACTAGCATGAGACAGACAGGCAGACGGATCAGTGTTTCTGGAATCCCAGAAGGGAGACTGAAGGAAATAAAACAAAAAAACCTCTTAGGCATGCACCCGATTCTTTCAGGTGTGTGTGAGACAGTTTTTTAATGTGAATATGTTGTGGAACATGCTGCAGACCACTATAATCTGGGACACCTTTTCTGGGCTATATAGAAGAGCTCCTGCAGTGCAATCCAGACAATGGTGTTGTGCCATAAAGTGATGGTGCGCTAGAATGATCCAGACGCAAGAACATGCAGATTTGCAACTTGCTTCAAATCACCGGATAGATGAAATGTCTCTACTCATTTTTATTTCTGACAGTCCAAATATGTTGACATTGCGCACAGAAGGTTCTCTTTCTCCGTCTGTTATTGTACCTTGGCCTCCTCGCCATAATGACTGCAGACGTGTTCAAAACGCTGTGCCAGTTCGCACCTGCTTTTCAGACGCGCAGAAAACAAAGAAAATCACAGTGACAGCAATAAGTTTCATGTTTGATAAATCACATGATGAGTAAATGATGAGAGAGTATTTAGTATTTAGCACATTCTGATAATCGGCATATGTTCTGCATGTTCATGACGCTAAATGGAAATTTGACAGACGCAATGCTCGGTGCACCTGGTTGCTAGATCAGCTTTGTACACGTGCTGTCAGGTTTGCACGTGTTTTTAAACATGCAAACCTTTAATAGATCAGCCCCTGAATGTTTTATTTTCCTATGTTGCACTGATAGACTTTTGCTAAATTGCACCAGATTTTCCTTTTCTGTGGAGATGAACTTCTTAGACTCCCCCTGTCACCCACAATGCTTTGGACCAGGGAGAACTCGATAATTAGGTCTATTGGTGTGAAATTAAAACCAGCAGAAGTCGTCTGTAGTGTGATCTCTTTAAAAGCTCAGTATATTATAATGAAGGCAAGAGGATTAAGGCTGAAGCTCTAAACTTGCCTGTGTTGTGAATTCCTGCTCTGACTTAGCTGTCAGAGATCAGGGTGCAACTCTTTGTGGAGGCAAACCCTTCTTTCATGAATATGTCTCTGCCTATTAAACCCCTTTAATGAGGAAACTTTGGCCAAGGTCAGGCAAAATTAGCTTCAGAATTACAGTATTTTAAGTAGCACTAAGCTTTCTGGTAAAATACTTGCGAGTAAAAACATGGCAGTATAAATACACCGAAAGTAAAGAGGTTTTGGCCTTGTGTTGCCTCAGCATTTGAGGGTATGAAAGGCATTCTTATTGGGAGAGCTTTCTGTCAGATAAGCTGGTGTTTATTCCAATTACACCCAAACAGTTGACAACCAGCAAACCCTTTACTCTTGTTCAAGGTCGCTGTGATTTGCTTTAAAGCACGACCGTAATAAACTCCTCAGTTAGCAGAGACCGCATCGTGCGAGTCTAAGAAGAGCCTTATCCAGTAAGAGGATTTGGTGGCGCTGCAGTGACTTAAATGTAAATATCTTTGAATTACATTATGCTATTTATGATCATAGCTTGTATTAATGTTGCTTTATTATTATCGCTAGTGGACAGAAACAAAAAGTTAGCTTTGCAGTGCTTCCTGTTCTCTGGAATGTTGGATCTGATGAAAGCTAATTTTAAAGTTAAACCTGAATAAAACTTTAGGAAAATTGAACATGTTTTTTTTTTCTGTTTTGAGGTGTCAGTACATCAATAGCATAAATCTGAGTTAGATTTTCTAGCTTTGGCGTTGATAGTTTGTCAACTTCAGTTCATCATAACTAAACCACATCAAGGTTACAACTTTTGGTTACTTTTGTACTGACTTGTTTTTGTCTTTTAAATGTAGCAGAGAGGTACATTTTTTATGCTTTTTTTTTTTTTCTTGAAGTGCAATGAGTAAGTGGTGCCAGAACCTGCTGCTGCAAATCTATCTACACTTCCCTGAGGTCATCCAGCACGTAACCCTGCCTGGAGACACGTTCAGCAGTGGCGGGGCTGCAGACGGTAGCAGCTGCAAGGTAAAAACATCACTCCTGCCTCATATGCCACAGATTCAACAGTTTTCTCGGCCGTTTTGTTCTATGTTTGTTTTCCTAAGTAGAAAAGACTTTGCATTATGCATTGTGACACAAAAACTTCGAAGTCATAACCTCCACCTCTGCTCAGTTGAGAATAGAGCAAATCAGAGGGGGCTTGTCCAAAACATACTTATAGTAATCCCCTAAATTAAACAGCTAATAATGGGTTAATTAACCTAAACATCATTTCCTAGAAAGATATTTTACTTTAGTTTGTTTTTTCACCATCTTAATAGTCACGTTAAATAGAAAAAATAATAAAAATTAGTTTTTACCTAAAAATATACACATCAATGGGATTATTATAGTCAACATCATCAATTACTTTTAGAACCCTTCAACTTCTGCTTGATTCGAGATTACAACCCTAATAATGGAATGAATTATGTGTTGTGGTCAGTAGAAAGAACATCTGAATCAGCAGGTCAGACATTAAAGAAAATCAGGAATCTTAATCAACCGGTAGAAGCCTGGTTTGAATAGAATAGAATAGTCTCAGGGTACAACGAAATTGAGGGTGATTGTGCTGGGCTACCATACTCCACAGTAGGATAAACAAAAAAAATAAGGCTTTTAAGGTTTTCTCTTAAAATAGGGATATGATAGATTAAGTGTAATATACACTGCAGAAGGCAAGATATGTACTTCTAAAAATATATACTATACTGGTTGGTGCAACTCTATGTTCTTCTGTTTGTTGAATGCTTCTTGTAGTTAATTAAATCCATTTTTAACCACAGTACTGCACCAGAAATGCTTTGTAATGTTATGTTTCTCAGCTGGATGTACTGGTTCATCGCCTTGTCACACTGCTCGCTGATGTCGGAGACTCAAAGTCTGTTGAGGGTCGTGTCTCTGATGCCAACCTAGCCTGTAGGAGGCTGGCTGTGTCGCATCCTGTTCTTTTACTCAGGTAAGTAAAAGAAACAGAGTAATTAGTCTTTGCTTTGCAATCTTCTTGATTTTTTACTGCTGTTGCAGCTTTTGTAAATGGTGACTGATCATTTCTGTCCCCTTTTTCTTACAGACACCTCCCCATGATTGCAGGACTCCTACATGGTCGCATTCACTTGAACATGCAGGAGTTCCGGCAGCAAAACCACATGACCTTCTTTAGCAATGTGCTTGCCATCCTGGAGCTCCTGCAACCACTTGTTTTCCACAGTGACCACCAGAGGGCGCTTCAAGACTGCCTTCTGTCTTTTATGAAAGTTCTTCAGGTGCTCAAATGATTTTCCTCTTAAATTAATTTAAACACAACTTATTTTAATGAAGCTAAAGGGAACATTTTATGTTATGTTATCTTTTTATTTTGTAGAACTTTCAGAGGAGTCGTTCTCCACTGATCTTCATCAATAAGTTTCTGCAGTTTACACAGAAGTACATAACACATGATGCTGCAGCAGCCATTCCTTATTTACAAAAGCACTCTGACATCTTACAGTAAGTCCGAAGAGTCTCTTACAGATATAAGTTGATGGTTGCACACACTGCTGGAGATCTTTAGGAAAACATGTTCCGCTTCTTGTCTTTTTTAGGAGTCTGTGTGCAGAAAATCCAGATCTGGTCCAGCTAAAATCGCTGCTAGCTGGACTCACTTTGCCAGTGAAAAGCTCCTCTGCAGATGTCGCAACAGAAGATAGAGATGGTGAGCACCTTTGGATTTGTAAGCCTCGGTGCAGATAGTTTATTTTGTCACCCTAAAGAGTTAAATATTTATACATTTTTAAACATTCTAAGCATCTTTAAAGTGATTTTCCTGCTCTTTTTGTTCCCACTTGCTGTTTTTAAAGAAGCTCGTACATTTTCCTGAATGATCTTTTTCTACTTATATTTCAGATGACTTATCTACCGGCTCTCTGCCTCTGGTCAACATATCTGCTCCATTTACACTGAGCGCTGCAGACATGACGATGTACTTGAAAAAGATGTCAAAAGGAGAAGCAGTGGAGGGTAGGAAACGTACTGCGGCAGCGGTTTCACCTGCACCTGAACTGTTTTCTTCTGTAATGACTAACAAGGTGATTTTTTTTTTTTTTTTTTTTACCATCTGCCGCAGATGTGCTGGAAGTGTTGACAGAGGTGGATGAGAAGTCAAGGAGGAGTCCAGAAATCATACAGTATTTCACTGTGAGTCACAAGAAAAAGTCAAGTTTAATACATGTCAATATGTATATAACCTGCCAATCACAACTTTGTGTGGCTGCTTGCAGAATGACCTGCAGAGACTCATGACCTCGTCTGAGGATTTGAGTCGGAACATGGCCTTCAGCCTGGCCCTGCGCTGCATTCAGAATAATCCCAGGTCAGTTTGAACAATAAATGTTTTGCATTGCATGATATAAAAACACAATTGCTGCTGTTTTTTACATTTACTTTGAGTAAATTTTGTTTTGTTTTTTTACTGTAGCTTGGCGACAGACTTCCTGCCAACTTTCATGTACTGTATCGGGAGCGGTAACTTTGACGTGGTACAGACTGCTCTAAGGAATCTTCCAGAATACGTTCTTCTCTGTCAAGGTAATAGGTTAAAAGTCATATTACAGTAAAGTAGTGCTGATCGCCCCTCTCTGTCTGTAGGGGGTAAAACCCAAAGCAGCCAGTCGTTGAAGCAAATCGTGACTGCAATAAACTATGTTGTCTGTTTTCTTCACAGAGCATGCAGATATTTTGCTCCACAAGGCTTTTTTGGTTGGCATCTATGGACAAATTGACACCAGCTCAGTAATCTCTGAATCCATGAAGGTGCTTCATATGGAAGCAACAACTTAACTGCATCTTCCAGTCTGACTTAAAATAATGTCATTCTTTCTCAGTATTCCAGAGTCTCTTGCAGATTAAAGATTCCCCCCTAAAACATTAAAGCAAGCAGAGTAATAATTCCTGCATAAATTAATAACTTTTTGCGTAATGCATTAAAAAACTCTTTAAAGTGAAAATCTTGAAATTTAAGTGTTGAATGTAACCACTAAACATTCATTTCATGTTGCATATTTTAGGCAATATATTGCATTTGATTTCTAATGTAATTATAATAAATAGAAAGTATAATTTGGTTCATTAGTTAGTTGTTTAGGACTTTCCATTTAATAATCTGTGAAAAAGTACCTCAGAATTACATGTGAAAAGGTAAATAAAACAGGTTTTGTAAGCATACATTTAGAGGGATTCTTTTTGCATTTGTGAAGTTTATTAAATTGAAAGCAGAAACATTTTTATGTTACTTCCACTCTTCTTCACACCAAACCTGTTGACTCTGTTTTGGCTTCATATTTTTTAAAAGGTGTAAAATAAAATATTGCTTGTACTGCACAGTAAAAGTGTAAAGACTTGTTTTTTTTTTGTTTTGTTGTCCTCACAGTATTCTTTATACAAATACAGGATGAAGCAATATGACTTTTATAAAAATTATAAAAAGAATAATCATGAATGTGTCGCACAAAAACTTTTCATTGCCATGATCTTTCAATTAATCAGCACATTTCCAAACAACTTTGACATCTATTAAACTAAGAGGCCAAAATAGGGAGGTGTTATCTTTCAAAATAATATTGTGAATTAGCCTCAATCTGAACAACTATGTGATTTTTCTCATTTTAACTGTCCGACAGGGAAACTCCGACAGGGTTATATTTCAGAAGGTAATTTTTTGTTTGAAAACTCAATAGAGACTTCTATTAGTTCAATATTGAAACGGCAAAAACAAAAATCTCACAAGAACCCAGTAATTTTTCAGAATAATAATTCAGCACCTCACGTGTGACTGCAGAAAAGAATGAAATGAGTAAAGCTTTAATTTCATTCTGATTCTGATAAAAGGGAGACAGTTGTCACATACGTAGACCCGACCTTTCAGATAGAGCCTGACAATTAAAGGCTAGATGCACATACTGTGATGGAAACCGCTTTGCCATGAAAGTATGGGTTTTTTTCCAAGTCCCAGTGACTCCATCTGAAAACTTAAAGTCAGAAGAATGAGTTACCTAATCTAACTAATGGATCTCTTTCCGCTGACTTTTAACTAACCATGGTGATAACTAGTGACAATCACAGCGAACTGTTTCACAGCACTGTGATCCTGGCGTTTTGTTACGTAGCAGAACGTGGAGAAGAAGCTAAAGCACGAAACAAAAAGATCCTGAGTGTTGAAAAAGACCTGTCCAAACTGGTGGGTCAGTGCAAAATGTCGTTCAGAAATATACGATTGGTACATGCATCAGATGATTGAAACTAGGATGCTTTTAAATCAGAGCATTTAAGATGCAAACACACTCTCCACCAACTGAATGTCGCCAAAATCGTATTTTAATGAAAATGCATTTTCAGATTCTTTCCTATAATTAACCTCATTGTATAAAAAACCCAATCATTTCCTGCATGGCCATATCTGCTCATCTGTTAGTGCCCGTTTTGTTTGATGTGTCAATTGCACCTGTATGGTGTCCTGTGACCAGCCAAAAGCTCTGTTTATGGTTATCAATCAACCAACTAACACAAGTCGTAGCAGCTTGGGGCCTTGGTGGGGCGCCAGCATCCCATTGGTTGGACAGCAGTGAGGCGGAACAGAGATGAGTGACAGTTAACAAGGAAGTGGTGGGGAGGGAGTTCAGGGGGTCCAGACTACTGACAAGTTAATAACCTCTGCCTTTATTTATCTTAATACGGTGGATGCCCTCAAACGCAACAGCTTATTGGTCTACACTGAACGTGTTCATTGGCAGGCTTACGTGTTTTCATGTTGATTAGTGTTATGAAATTATTAAATCTGTAAAAACAGTAGAAAATATTAAAATTACGACCCCAAAAAGTAAACTTACAATTTTTTTTTTGTTTGTTTTTAAAAAATATATTACAAATTATTTCAATGTGAGAGCAGTTAACGAGAAACTAGAAGGCAGGGGAGATAGTGGGTTTAAACTTGCTCTTGGTCAACATTTTAAGTCTTCAATGAAAGTTTTATCTTGAGGGAAGGACTCCTCACAAAAAGCAAATGTTACAGCAGTAAATACTCATGTTTTAGGTTTTATGTCAAGGCTTTTGCTGTTTTACCAAACTCCAAAGTTTAAAGCTTTTTAGGGAATTGAGCATCTTGGACCATCTAAAACCTGAATTTTCCAGGAAGACATTTTTCTGCTTTGTAGCTTAGGTTACACTGCTCTATTTTCCTGAACCGCAGAAATGGACAGTGAATAAGCAGCAAGCAGGAATGCGGCCAGCGGAGGCTTCTCTGCGTCTCCAGAAGGGGCCCTGATGTGCCGCTACCTGCCCACGCACATCTGTCTGCTCTCAGTCTTCCTCTCAATGGCACCCTCGCCTTAGATCATCTCCTCTTCCTCCACGCTCGAGTTGAACTTGGATCACATGGAGAAAAAAATGCAGACCGGCTCTCGCCTCTCGTCTCTCTGGCACTTTGATGTTTCAAGTGTGATTGCCCTTGGATTGTGGCCGCTTTCCCTTGAAGGTTTTGACATGAAAAGCTGGCTGGGCTCTCAGGTTTATCCCATGGTCAGTGATCCAGGACTAAAACAATCAAGCTGCTCACTCTGGGATACTATTACCAGGGAGAGTGAGGCATCAGCCATAGGGGCCTTCTCAGCCATGAAATACACTTTTTGTCCAAGTTACAAACACATTTGAGATGTGTTGACTGAATTATACCAATTCATGCTCCTACTAATAGATTCCTTTGTGCAAGCATTTAACACAAAAACAGATTCAAGAAACTAGAGAGTGGAATGCAGACGTGTTTGCAGAGAGTTGGACAAAATGATCCAATATTTATAATAAATTAAAAAGAAATGATAGCAGTGATTGCAGTTGAGATTGACCTAATCCGCTAAGTATAATGTGACACATCATTAACAGCAGAGGCATAAGTGACAACCCTCAAGCCTCACTTACACTTTCATTAAATATTGAGTATGTGCTCATTGCTGCTCCAGCCTGAAAATTACACCACACAGATAAATTCCCATGACAGCGGCGCTGACAATAATCATCCATCTTTGCATGACATTTGGCAGAACGCTTGTTTTATGAGCTGAAGTGCCATAGTAGTAGATGACAAAGAATAATAATCGGCATTGTTCGCAATCACTATTATATCAGATCTTATCACACTGAGGGCAGATAGTTAATCCACTTCAGCCATGCCTGTCAGTGCGGAAAAAAAGGACAAATAGCCCACATTATTTAATTAAAAATTCATTTTTGCCTTCATTTTTAAAGATAGAACAATTTTTGCAAAATAACTTTTGCTTGTTTTCTTGTGTTCTTATATTCAGTGGCAACATGGAGGTTGTCTTGCAAGAATTAAGCTACATGATGTTATTGCAGTGAAATGCAGCTCCTCCTGACTTTATAGACCTTTAAATGATCAGTTTTGTTTTGGTTTCCACGTAACACCCAGGATGTGGACTTTTATACAGCTGACAACTGCTCTCGGTGAAATGGTTCTAGAAATACTTTTGAAACTTTCTGGTCAGGAATAAACAGTAAACAAAGCAATACAAAGTCCCCAACAGGCCTGAGATGTGCAGAAAGTAGAAGCTGCTTAAAATAAGGACTTAAAATACAACAGAAAATGTTTTAATTCATTTATAAGTTTATGTGATCGGTTCTTGGCTCTTAATTTGCTATGAGTTTAAATTCTGCTGCTCCCCTCTTTCATCTGTAATGCATAATTGTAATGCATTAATGCAAATGAAAATCAAATTAGAAAATGATGCTGTATTGCTAATGACAAACTATTACACATGAGATTTCAGACCTCCTTCCAAGTTTGAAATGCATGACAATACGTTTAGCACAATCCCTTTAAAAAGGTAGAAATGATGGAGGGGCATCCCATTTGGGTCTGGCCAAACCTGGATAATGCACAGTCTGCATGTGACTGGAAGTGTCTTCATGATTGCCATTCTAGTGGCTTATCCAGAGAGCAGAAATACCAACACAGTCAGCCATTAACCTCTCAGTTCCACCCAGCTCAGTGTTTAGCTTTACCTGAAGACCTGAAAAAATAGCAAATTTCTCTGCAGCTTATTTCCTCCACAAAGGCATCCGTTTAGTGTTTAAACAGGTGCAGATGAAAGGGCCACACAGGTGATGGAGTTTCAAGCCTGTAGCTGCATACAGAGGAATGGCCATCCTGTGACTCACCTGAGCTCTGACCAGCTGCCTTTCTGATCAAAGCCACCTTAAGTTGCCTGTTTCATTGGTGACAACACAGACAGCTGGATGTTTCCACCATCACCTGAGCCGATGAGAGGTCAGCGAGGTGTGTTGTTGGCCCATTTGTGTCTCTGGATTAATTGACACACCTGGGTTTAATTCACACAGACAGAGCTCATCATCTCATCAGAGATCCGTCAGTGCTAAGCTGCAGCTGTCTTGCTCAAAGATGAAAAAAGTGGTAATAATCTTCCTGTCCTGATTGTTAATGTGCTGAGGTGTATGTTGACATGGAAAGAATGCTTCAAGTGTTAGGCAACACTGTATTACAAAAAATCACTTCTTTATGACTGTTGTGTGATTATAAAAACTCAGCTTTGTTCCTTTCACTGATTTTGATCAATTTCAGCTTTTATACGCCAGTTCTGTGAGTGTCGACAACTACTCAGGCAGGTAAAAAGGCTTTTGTAAGCATGTTGTATTGCTTATATTCGTAACAAAGTATGTAATACTTTTATGCGATAAGAGGCGACCAATATCATGACAAGCACACTGACAAGAAAAAGTTCATTTCCACTCTTTGTTTTCTGTTGTGGCTGCACAGCTGTTTACATTGCCTTGCAGCAAGAAAGTCAAGGGTTTGAATCCGCGCATAAGGTCCTTCTAGGTGATTGCATGTTCTCCTCGTAAAAATCTGGGGGTTCCCTTCACAGTCTAGAAACATGATGATAGGTCAACTGGTCACTCTAAATTGTCCTTAGGTATGAGTTTGGTTGTGTTGTCCTGCAATTGGCTGGCAACCTGTGGAGGGTGAACCCCTCATCTCGCCCAATGGCTGCTACGATGGATGGGCGCTGTTTTACTTTTTTTTTTGTTATCAAGATCTTGAAAATTCATTCTTCACACGTGTTAATTTTGCATGCTTCAATTTTTGCATGCTTGAATTTTAACCGCTTGCATGTATCTTTTACTGACAATCGTGTTTTTTTTTGCAGATGTTTTCATTTTTTTCAAAGGAAATTCCATAACATGAACATTTCATGGGGAACACTGAGTTTTCCTGACATCATCATGACCTACCACTTAGAGGAATTTTAAGGATATATGTATTTCATACAGTGTTTTGATATGGGGGACATGGCTTTGCCATGCACCCAAATCAAGTTTTTAGTTGCTTATTTTGTGATTCATTGAACGGGAATTAGTACCTCCATGTAGTGTGCAGAGTATGTTCAATGAAAAAAATAACAATGTCCCTGTGGTTATTTCTCTGTTTCTAAGGAGCCTGGATAACATTTCTGCATGAGAGCATCAAGTTCAAAACCTTGCTTACTTAGACTAATTTCTATTTTATAGATTTTATATTAGTGAAACCTTTATTCTGAATGTGAAAAAACACAAAAATGAGAATTTTCATTGGCATTAGGAGTACCACAGATTGAGACTGGTGTGAAAAGTGCAATATATAGGCTGATCAAACCAGGTGTGAATTATTCTACATTGATTATGGATGCTTTGAAGCAGTTTGTTATTCATTAAATCTCTACATGTGAAAAGGGGATTTTAATGAAATTCTATCTTATATTCTAATGTCAATATCGTGTTTTAGTTCTCAATATTTCTGGTATGTTACATTTTGAAGAATGATTTTTATTATTTGAGTTAGTGTTTGTTTATTTTTGTGTGGGGCTTGCCCACAGCCTCATTTGTGCAAGAAGCACCCCTGCATCTATGCATGATAAATCTATGTGGTGCCAAGAGTTCTGATATTTACAGTTAATATATAAATTGATCGTTTTAAAGAGGAGATCGCCTATAGTGACACAAATATATGCAGAACAGCTAATAAACCCAAAGGTTTGTTACCTGGTGTGTTTATCTTGGGACCTGTTTTTCAGGGTCTGCTGCTTTTCTGCTTGCTTTCATCCTAGAGAACTGAGCAACCGTTTTCATGACTTCTCTGTTGCAGTCGTTTGTTTTTATGGTTCTTGGGAACCTTTAAACTGGTCAGGTAATGGCTCAGATAGCTTCTCACTTGATCAAGCTGCCTTAGTCTTACTCACTGACATTTCAGAAGCCAAAGATGTTTCAACTTGTCCCAGATGAAGTCTGAGAAAGGAGAGATGTTCTGAGCATATGTTTTATGTCAGAAAAAGACTGTAGGATGTATGTTATTGAGAGGGATATGACAAATAAAGTACATACGGATGGTGTAATGTTATTTGAGAGATGAAATAAAGGCTTTTTTTGTTCGTTCTCATTAACTAAGTCTTGCTTTGTGTTTGGCTTAATGTGACCAGGTAGGAGGGGGAAGCCAAGGTGAGACCACCTCCTACTCAAGTACTACCTTCACTTTTTAAGCAACACCTTCTACCTGCACTCAGTTCCTCAGTCACATTTAGCAGCAGCGCCTGCAGCAAAGTGGTTACACTTTTTTACCGTGGATGCTGGAATGCAGGTCGCCATTCAAATAGTATCCCATTAGAAGCCAACCTGGCCGTTATCTGCGGACCATCCCCAAATATTGGATTCTTAATCAAGAGGACATGTTTAGTCCAGGCCAAATGGTGTCCACGCTCCTTCCTGCAGTTTTTCATTCTTCTGCAGCTCACTTTTTCCTGCTTTCCCAACCAGATTGAGTGCTCCACCTCAGTTCCTGATTCCTGGGCCCTTTTTTAGCTACGAATCCCTGAGGAATTTTCTTCAGCCAGAGCCTTTCAAAGAGTCTTTGCTGCTGGCCACACAGGCAGTTGGGATAGGGCCACTAACTGAGAGCGAAGGTGAGTTCTTATCCCAGCTAATTTGGCCAAAATAATTCTGCTGCTATGCTTTTGGACTTGGAACAGAGTGCAGCCAAACTGGTACCCACAGCTTTTAAGACAGTCTGTGAGCACCAGTGTAAATGTTTACAAAAGAGTGTCTAACAGCTCGTAACTAACAATCAATTATCAAATAGTGTTAATGTGGGTCTAGTGATTGCTGCACTAATTATCCAATATAGGGCCATTAGTTCCCCGTCACCCGTTGGCAGTTGTCTAATTGGTGCTTCTCCTATGCTTTCCAGATGAACAGAGGCCAGTGAAGCAACGGCGTGCACGAGCCAACTACAGCAGCTGGCAGCTGGAGGAGCTGGAGAAGGCTTTCAAAACGACCCACTACCCTGATGTCTTTATGAGGGAAGCCCTGGCCCTCAGACTGGATCTGATCGAGGCCCGAGTTCAGGTACCCTCAGGAGCTGTTTTACAGTCAAACAGCCTGTGGACATTTGTCAGTCAGGCTGCAAAGAAAACCCTTTATCCCTTCCATCTCCTCATTCAGTCAACTTATTTTAGATTTTATTTAAGTATTTTTCAGGATTTTGAACATTTAAACGTATGTTTTGTGTGACATAATAGTCCTGCAAATGAGTTTCTGGGACAAAACATAATGTAACAGAGACACATTTTCTCCAAGCTAAACACACCACCATGATGCTTAACTTCATTTGTCCTGCATCCTCATATCGGCCATTAAACATTTATTTTTCTCTAAAAATAAAACTATGTAACATTAAGCAATTCAGGTAAAAATCAAAGCTCATTCATGTGTAAGTTGGATTCATAGAATTTGCAATTTTTTTTCTTGTGAACCTTGTCATCTTGTATATTAGGGAAAAATGTTCCTTTCAAATTTACATTTCAGATTTTAATATATTATTCTTTGTATATTATTCTTAATATATTATTACTACATCATTAACGAGACAACTAACTTTTAGAATTATATTAAATTTATTTAATGACAGTAATAATCAAGTAGAGAACTTTAGAGGTTATGCATTTTTTTTTAAATCAGTGAAACTTAGTATTTCAGTGTCTTTTCTCACAATTTATGGCTGCCTATTTTGCATTTTTTCTTTCATTTGTTTTAAGGTATGGTTTCAAAACCGTCGAGCCAAGATGAGGCGGCAGTTGAAAATCCAGGGCCAGCTCGCTCGGCCTCTCATAAAAAGAGACGATGAAATATGTGAGCAGAGGAGCACAAATTTCACACGGACAGAAAGTTCCAACAGCGAGGCCTGGGAGAGACAACAGGAAGGAGAGATCTACCCATGGACAAAAGCTCCGGCGTCTGTGCCGAGTGTGCGGAAGCAGCCCGCGACCCTGAGGTTGGGGAAGTGGGAGAGGCAGGAGGGGCCCAGCTCCGAGGAGCTCCGCTCCTGCAGCATTGCCAAGCTGCGGGCCAAAGCCAGAGAGCACGAAGCTGAGATCCACAGCACTGTAAACATGTCAGGCAGCGACTTACAAGCACAAACGCAGGAAACCGACGCCATTCTCTGTGACTAATCATGTTCCTTCTTCCTGTTTATACAGATAAACTCTGGACACCCTCAATGTACAGGCACTGTTTGAACTTCTGGGAAAACATTTCATCACTTAGCTTTAAATAACTGACAAATGATTAAATAAATCTATAGATATATTTACTGTATAATTTCTACCAAATTATTGCTTATCAGATATTTTACATATACAAAATTATGTTTAAAGTTGATTTTCTCTCAATTCATACCAAACACTTTTAACCTCTTTTAACTTTTTGTATAAATTTCTGCTAAAAAATAACTTCTTTTTAATTTTAAAGGGTTAGAATGAGCATATTTATGCTTGAACAGATTTGAATATAAATATTTTTTCTTTTTTGTAAAAAATCTTTCCTTTACACCCATAATCTAAAAACATTAAATAATACTGAATGAAAAGTAAATTATAATTCTCTAGAATTAGGTGTCAGATCAGATAGGTTTCAATTATTTTCCATTTAACAGCTAAGGTGGGAGGTTCTGATTGCTTTTCCAGCCTTCATTAAAAAACAAAGCAATCCAGTATAATAGAAGTTAATTGTGTAGCTTTTACTCTTACAATTAGTGTGAAGGGGTCTGCATATAGGATAAAATATTCTTTCTATTTTCTGTTAGCTCATGACAAATAAATAATTAAAATTAAATACTAACATTATAATTATGTAGTAAAAGAGGTATATCAGGTAAGATGATCTGATTTGTTTCTTTTCATTTGTTACATTTATTGAGCACTTAATCTTTGAGAAGTTGCTTTTTGTTCTCCCTGCTAAAAATCAGTAAAATGTACTAAAATCAACCAAGTACAAAAAGTGCAAATTGTTGCCCAAATTTATTCGTTCAGTTTTAACCAGGGCAACTCCAGGAAAAACCAAAAGCCTTAACAGAATTCAAAAATTGTAACTTCTCAGGTTTAGGAAGACGGAGCCAGAAGTTACTGGCATCGAGTAAACATATAAGAGTGGCCACTGCCTCACCCCTGGCCTCCCCTTTATGGGATCACTGATTTTATCAGTTTGTACTTTCTGTGTTATTCATCACCTCTTGTCTGTATAAAGATGAGGTTAAGAATTCTCAGCTTTAATTAAGATTCTGTGATTTTATTCGCACCTATGTGTCTGAATGCAGTTTTCAGCACATCCTAAATGTGATTGATGGTGTGTTCATGGAGTGTTCCACTATGCTGAGGCTCTATCAGATAACAATAACAAATGTTGACATCAGGGCACAGCTAAAATGGGATACAGTCAAGTAATTTCTAAATGAGTTCACACCCACAACCACTTAGGTTACAGTAACGCACCGCCAGGATGTCTGCATGTATGAACACATTCCTCTCGGGAAATGGTGGAAATAGCTAAAAAAATTAAATCACAAATTCTGGTCCTACTGTATAGATTCATTGCATGGAAAACTGTTGATATTTTCAGGAGCATCAAAGCAATTAGGTACTTAGTAGTAAACACAGATATACATCTACAGAGGATAATTCTAATTTTAGCCATAAATAAACCCAGAATTACATCCTATCTGTCTTTAAGAATCACAGATTGCGCCTGAATTATTAGAAGTACAACAAAATATTAAACCTCTTTTATAAAATTGTACTCTATATAGGATAAAAGTAATTGGCCTCTATAAAAATTGTAGTCAACTGACTCCAGTACAAATTCCCCTTACAAGCAAAATCCTCAGTGAGACACTGCCCCCTTCTGGGCATGAAAATGCTGCCACAGACAGAAAAGGATGGTTTGGAGAGTCAATCTGCACTATCTAGATTTATTTAAATAAACTTATTAAATCAAACATTTTTTATGTGTAATTTAAGACTATTTCCTTGAGCAGCCATTGTTTGAACTTGTGACAGTAGACAATAAATGACAAAACAAGAGTAGTTGTGACAGTTTGAATGAATGAGGTCAGTGTGGGTTGCTCACATTTCATAGACATGGATTGGGCTCCAGTTAAATTACATTCCATGAATCAGAGGTTTGAACTCTCACTGGTCAAATGCTACTTTTCTAAATGGGTCAAACCCAGCGTTTTCATTTTATGTTAATGTAGAAAGAATCTGCAGCTATTCTGGAATCTTTTATACCTCCTATAACTTTTATATGTCACACATGTAACATAACCATTACAGTTTTTTCTTACTTATGCTGTTAAGGATATGATAACATGTGAAGAAGTGAAGTGTAAAAACAGCTGGGATAGCTGTAAAATGTTACTTGACAACAATTTGTTTTGTACATTAATGGCGAATGTAAACCCCCCTAAAAACGGTTTATTCATTTTGAAAATTATGTGTTTTGCTCTGAGGATGATAATCAAACAGATCACTCTGTCATAAGAATCATTAATTGACTGATGCGGTAGCAACTAAATCTAAATTGTCATTGACCATACAATATGTGGTCAGACAAATCTAGATTACCTCATGTTTGACTTAAATAATCCATTTATGCTAATTTGGTTGTAACTACTGTGTGCCATTTGGTAATTATAAATTGTGCAAACATAGATCACATCTGGGGTTCCTCAAGGCTCCATTCTGGGGACCACTTTTATTGGATATTTATGTGTTTTCCCAAGCTAAGTTTTTCCAACATCTCTTAGGATACATGTGCCGATGACACACCGCACCACATGAACACAGTCCTTTACTGATTGTGTCCACAATATCAAATACTGAATTGGTCAGAATAATAATAAGCCTAGTGAGACAATGAATAAATCCAAGGTTAGAAATCAGCACTAAACTAGACTTAATGAGGCTAAAGATCGCAATGCATGCAAGAACCCTGGGTGCAGTTGTAGACCCAGAGCTAAATTTTAACATCAACATAATGGCTATTACTAAATATAGGTCATCAGAAAAAGAGATCACATCCCACAAATCCTTCATTTGCTTCACTGGCTACCAGTTTGTGCAACCATAGTTTTTAAAATCTTAATGATTCTAAGCCTAAACATATCTTCTTCTTAAACTCTTTGGAGGTTGAAAAAAAATCGTATGGATTAGGACCACCTATTGGTAAGCAGTCCTGAATACCTTTCAGAGTTGCTTGTTAGATATCAGCCATCTAGATTGTTCAGGTCATAAGAGACATGCTAACTCAGTGGTCCCAGGGTGGCAGCATTGAGTTATATGCTCCTAAGCTCTGGAGTATAGAAACTGCTGGCTTCTTTAAAACAGGACTGAAAACATTACATATGAATCAATTTTATAATATCTAAGCTATTAACTTGTTAATTTTTTTTTCATTTTATGTGTTGGTAAAATGTTCTGATTCTTTTAATGATTTTTTTAGTTTTTAATATATTTTTTACAGTTGTTCCTTTACCTTCCGATAAAGTACTTTAAATTATCTTAAATATATACAAATAAACTTATCGTCTTGCCTCAGAAGACAAAATACGTTTCTAACCATAAATAAGGCTGTCAGAAACAGTAATCAGCCCCTAATTGTTGTAATTCCAAGACAATGAACTACAGCTATGCCGCGCAAATTTTCATCAATTAATGTATGTAATTCCAGTCTGTGTTGGTTTGAACAAAGTCAGTCAAATAAATTAAAACATTCGGCCACAGTTACACAGAAATGTACACGAATCATGAACAGCACATTGTTTTTTAAAGCCCATTTAAGGGCGAGTTTTAATCAGCTGTTGTGAATGACGGACAATCAGTCGGTGCCAATTAGTGTAATGAGCTGAGAAACCCACACCACTACCAGCAGAAACAGTAGCAGCAGCAATAGAAACTCTTCCCGGAGAGTCAGTATCCAGTCAGGTAAAAAAAAGAGAAGGAAACAGGACGCAGCTGCAGCGACACAATTCGCAGTCAAAACCCCCGAGCAGGGAAACTTTGTTTGTAACTCCTCTTTCCTCTGCCTCCTCCACGACCGCGCAGAGCTCCTCTGTTTCGCACAGTTTTCTGCTTTGAGTCGGTGGAAGCATGGCGGCCATCAAGGCGCTGGAGCAGTGGTGTAAAATGCAGTGTGATGGTTACAGGGATGTTTCCATCACCAACATGACGACTTCATTCAGGAACGGACTGGCGTTTTGTGCTCTTTTACACAAATACAGACCGGATCTCATGTAAGTATTTAACTCCTGTCCCACTGTGGATTATTTATTTATTTTGTCTTAATAATTATACGGATGTTTTGCCTAGGTTAGATTGTCTGGTTAGCTGATGAAACGTTTATTTAAAAACAGCTTTTATTCATTTATTACTGGTTTTGATGAAGTTTTCACACCAATATCTGACCTCTTTTTGTATTAATTTGTTGTTTTTTTTTCTCAGAGACTATGAATCACTCAAAAAAGAGGATGTGTTTGAGAACAATAGACTGGTAAGAAAAGTTGTACAACGTTTAGTTTACAAGGAGGAGTAGATTTTTAAACTCCTGCTGCAAAACTGAGATGTTTTCCATAACAATTATGCTCTTCCCTTTTTTTTTTTTTTTTTTTATTAACCCCACGTAAATGACTGCACTGGGAGCATTGTGCTATATCTATTGTTTACCTGACATTCATGTTGCTGGTTTAATATTTAGTTGTTGGCACAATTTAATAGCAAAGTCTACTTTCTCACTTTAATCTCTTGCTTTTATCCACTTAAACTCATTTATTTGGCTAACCTCTGGGTGATAAAAGGATAACGGTTATTTATTTAGTTCTCGGCCATCATATCCTCTTCCTGTGTGAGTTGGGGCTCCTGCAGAGTACTACTCTATTTATTACTTCGTTGTTGTCTGGATGATCCTGGTGAAAAAACCTGATCTCAGGGGAATGGCTGTCCAGCCTATTCATTTTGAATGAAGCTTGCTGTCATCCGATATTCGATCCACATCATGATGGATCTATCTGATGTGCACTTCCTCAGTGCTTGCAAGACAAACAGCCTTGAGGCCAGGGAGTAGCATGTTTGATCAGGTTTAAGTTTTGAACTTCTGTTAATGCCCCCTGTGCTGAAACATGAGTGTAGTAATTCACACCCTTCTATATTTCATGAACAGTATCACATTGTTCACTGGTGCTTTTTCTTTTTTTTTTTTTTGAGTAAAAAAATTGTGTCCTGTGATCTAGCTAGCCTTCCCTCCTTTTTAGCATGGCACGTATTCTGAATGGTATTTTTAAAATGGCATTTATTGAAGGGGGTCTCTAGATTGATGCTGAACAATGCCCTAATATAATTCCCCATAAGCTGGCAGGAAGTCCCTTTTTTATTATTCACCCTTTTCTTGACCTTTCTGATCTTCAGTACTAAA
This sequence comes from Crenichthys baileyi, assembly GCA_036173005.1. Classification (NCBI taxonomy): domain Eukaryota; kingdom Metazoa; phylum Chordata; class Actinopteri; order Cyprinodontiformes; family Goodeidae; genus Crenichthys; species Crenichthys baileyi. The sequence continues at coordinate 115,100 of JAHHUM010001841.1, read as the reverse complement.
TACTGCCAACATATTTAATGTCACATTGCTATTTTTACACATTCAGAAATAGTTTTCATTGCCAGGATAAAGTCTTGCACTGCCTTTTTTAGTATTGTTGCATGGTTTTGGTTCTACCATCCCTTTTTAATTGGCAACACTTTTCTTAAGGCTTTTCAAGTTGCAGAGGAGAAGCTGGGCATTCCAGCTTTGTTAGATGCTGAAGACATGGTGGCTTTAAAGATCCCCGACAGGCTGAGCATTCTAACCTATGTGTCCCAGTACTACAACTACTTCAAAGGACGACCTCCAAGTGAGTGTTTTGCATTGGACATTCTTTGTTCCATAGGAAAAATGTCAAACATTGGTCCTATATGCCATTCAGTGTGGAGTAAATTACTTTATAAAAGTGTAACTTTGTCTTTAGTGGGTGGAATGAAAAGGCCAGCAGAGGGCTCCAAAGAAGAGCCATCAGAAAAGAAAAATCAACCAATGCTTGCCAAAATCTTAGAGTCTAAATCTGGCACCGAGAATTGTTTAGCTTCCACTGTCACTGCTCGCAAATCACCAAAGCTGGATAAAGCTGCTGCTCAGGTCAGTATTGTTGATATCCAACTATGCATTATTAGACTATTAAGTTTTGCTTCATTTGAGTGTCTTTCACAGAGGGTGGTTTTGGCTGATAGTGCAAACAAGACTGGGACCCTTAACAGCAAATGTGTCGCATGTAGAAGCCATGTCCATCTGGTTCAGAGGCACTTTGTAGAAGGAAAACTCTACCACAGAAGCTGTTTCAAGTAAGATACGTTCATTACTGGGAAGAACTTTTTTGCAATGAGCTCTTGCCATTAGTAGTTGCATAAATGTAAACTTTCCCCAGGTGCAGTGAGTGCTGTTGCATACTTCATACAGGAAGTTACAAACCTGGGAAGAATCCAGGCACATTTGTTTGTAACACCCATCAGAACAGTTCTGAAACCTACCCCTTGAATGCAGAGGTCAAAACTGGATTCAGTGACTCAGCTGTGCCACTAAACTGTCCTGCAAAGACTGTTCTGGCACTGCCAACTTTATCTTCTGTGCTATCAGCCCCAATTAATGCTGCACCACTGTCATTAAGTCCTGCTCAACATTCCCAGTCCTGGACAGCCTCAGCACAGAAGACCCAGGCAGCCCGGCAGAAGTTTTTCCAGGCTGTGCCGAAAGTTTCAGAATCTTCAATTGGAAATGTGAAGTCTACCATACCCTCAGGTGATCCAAAGGTCCCTCTGAGTTCTGGTGATGCAAACAGAGTTAGGCAGATAACTGGAAACAAACTAGGAGGGGAAAACTGCAACAATAACAACAAGAACCTGTTTACTATCAGATCAGCAGAAAAGCGGTAAGTATCATTGCTTTACGGTGTATTGGTACGAATATTCCCTTTAATTGATGGCGAGGACTCTTTCCCCTGTAGATTTTGCATTGACCCAGTGTCTATAGACGCCCCTGGTTTGAGGAAGAATAATGGCAGCCAAGACACAGCAGGAAACTGGGAAGGACGAGCCAGTACCAGCCAAACAAACAATGAGGAATCACAATGTCTGAAGACTATCAACAAGGACAACACCAGGCCAACAGTGGTACACAAAATGGCCAAAAGTACGTTCCATGCAATTTCAGTATACTTGTTCTTTATCCACTATTTGACATGTTGCCAACACCCCCACCTCAACCTCATTCTTTCTGTCTGCCTCAGACATTTATAGAAAACAAAGCTCTATTGTCATTTCTGCCCCATTTTACACTGCCAGAGCATTTGGCAGGCTCTTGGCTGACATTTCTGTCTCAAACTAATGAACTTTTATTGAACTGTCATTCTGCTGGACTGGATGTATGTGAATGGTTGTCAGTGGGTTTGAAGACGGGCACATAATAATTGGATTTAATTGTAAGTGCTATCAGAGCTGCTGTATGCATTTTTTATATTTGCACTGGTGAGTCTTTCATACTAGAAAATTACTTTATTTTTTATTTTTTTTCTTTTTTAATTTAGTTATATTCACCTTGAAAACCCCACAAATTACAAACCTTGGTTTGGATCCCTTACTAGGACTCGTTGCATACACAAAGATACGTTTTTGGTGTCTTGAGTTAATTTTGCAGACACTAGATACTGGAAAAACAAATCATTGCAAGTATGATGGGGTCGTCAATTAATTCTCATGTTTTAAGCAACAATGTCATGTTCAGACTTCGAATAAGTTTTAAAACACAAAGCTAGATGTGAAATGATGCTCTAGAACAAGATTTTTATTCCATTTTCACTTTTTTCATCATGTGAGACTTGAGATCTGATGGTGCAGGAGATATCCTATTTGTTTTCAGTCATGTTGAATTTCTTTATTTCATGAAGCCTAGAGTTGAAGGACCAAAAAATGGCTCCAGAATATATATTTTTTTTGTTTTGGTAGTTTATTCCACATTTTTGGCAGCAGTATGTGGCAGATGCCCTCAGTTGTAAGCCCCACCAGTGGAATACTCTAAATGTTACACCGTTAATTTAAAAATCAATTACTTTTGCCTAATCATACAGATAATACTTTCTAAAGCAAAGTTTGCTTGTGGTTTTATTTTTTTTGTTTTCTCATCTTTTCTACAGCACCTATCTACCAAGAGTGGCAAACTAAACTCAAACCTGTGAAAGCTGAGCAAGGATTAAAGTAAGTTTGTGCAAATGAATAAAAAAATTGCTAATGCTAAAAAGTTCATACATAGCTTAAGGTGGAGGGGTCATGTTAGTGAACTAAAAGACTTAGAAGAATGTACCTGTCTGACCTCTCAGTTTATCCACTCTCCAGAATGCAGACTCGCAGAGTTTCCCCTATTCCTCTTGTTGTTGACTGGTTCAGAGTGCCGCAGCATGTTCTCTCTCCCATCTTAACAAGTCCCAAGGAGTGCCTGGCCTGACTTTCTAGTCTAACCCTAAATTTTCTTTCCATTCAATTTTTAATCTCTTTTTACATCACTTTAACATTACAAAGTACAAGGTGAGACGGTTTCTAATGTTTTCTATTTAAAAGCATCTTGGTAATGTTTTTGCGTTGCATTTTAAAAATGTTTCTCTTCTGTAGAGCCTGTCAACCTGAAGCCTTTACTGACCAGCCTTCACCTTGTTGCACGCCCACGACGTCATATAATATTTCCATTAGTTCAACAAGGCTTCCCTTGGCTCAAACATCTGCTTTACCTGCAGTTGGCTTTGGTCCGTCTGCGTCCACATGCTTTAAGGAAGTCAATCCCCAGAAACCCCTGCCTAGCTGTGAAAGCCTTGGTAAGACTTTTTGTTTGCATTATGACCACAACCAGCAGTTATAACTTCTTGAGTGTTTTTTTTTAATGTTGAAAAATGAACCCTTTTTATACTTTGGGATTTAATCAGAAAGTTGCATTGAAATAAGAATTAGCACCTGCAAGGTTTATTAAACATACTTGCCAGTTGGCAATTCGGGGGACGATCATCAAAAACTGATCCTTAGACATAACTTGTCTATCTACCATCCCCTTATTAGTTTCAATGGCATTGCCCACATTATTTGCAACATGAATAGTGTGGATGCAAGTAGTATCATTTCTTAAAAAAATTGTGTCATGTCTTGTGATTTCTGCTGGGAGAGTAAAGAATTTTACAAGGGGAAAAAAAAAAAGTATTTCACTTCCAAGTTTTAGAAGTGCTGCATAATAGCCATCCAACAGCCATTGGAGTCTTTTTGGTTGGACACTGCGGAGAATGAAATTAACCCAACTGTCCTGTGCATTATAATGCACAGCAACCCTAAATATCATCAGTTTCTCATGCAGTCCTAGCTCCATTCAGTCCTGTAAATTCCTTCAGTGCTATCAAAATGGCTCCTAATCATGGCTGGTGTTCAAATGTGTGCATTCTCAGTCGCCACACTGAAAGGTTCTGGTATCCAAAATGCAGTAAGTAGATGAGAGCAGCCGAGTATACATGGCTCTAGAGCACTAGATTTCCCTACTGCTCTAGAGTTTGGAATGCATTGGAAAATGGAATGAATAGCTCCAAAAACCTGAGCTGCCTGGCAGCTGTCAACATTTCATTTCAATTTGTTAACATGGGACCAATTCACAATGAGGATGGATGGGTAGATGGATGTCTGTCTGTCTGCCAAAATTAAATCTGTCCAATCAGATGCAATCAGTCAGATTAATTTACATGCAGTCGAGTTCAAATTGCAATAAATTAGTCGGATTTAATTGATTTAATGCAGTCATTTCTCTACTCTAGTGGGAGAACTTTGTGCAGCCAATGGAAAGTTTATGCAATTAGCCTCTAGTCTTTAAAAGGGAATTTGAGGGAAACACCTTTTCAATTAAATAACAATATGGATTTCACCTGAAATCCTGTGCAGGATCCTATTATCTTATACAGCTCAATTTCCCGTGTAGCGCCAGAAGTCTAAGGTCGGATAAACTTGTGTCCACAATCTTAGGGATTTTACCCTGTTATCACATGCAAATAAAAAAAAAATCTAAACATTTGTTTAAATTGCCTTACACTGTCGTATACACCATAAATAAGTGCATATGTTTCTTGCATAGCTCCTCATAGTGGAATTAAAATGTGTTATGAGCCATGTCAGAGGAGCATAAAAACATTAAATTTGTTGCATAATGGAGTTAAACATGAATGTAGGCAGATATAAATGTTGTGACTGCTTACCTACATATCTTACAGGTTGAACTTCTAAACTGCCAATCTAAAATATGTAAAATCTCCTCCTCTTAGGCTTAAAACATGGTAGTTGCTCACCTGTGAAATCCCCACTCAGACCTCCAGCTGTGGAATCTATTAATTCAACAACTGCTTTAGACATTCTCAAAAATCCTTCAGGTTGGTTTCCACCTGCTTTTAAAAATGATCACAGCTAGATGTTGTGTAGATCTTGGCATTTTGGAACTGAAAATCTGTAAAAACGAGTCAATTTTGACAATGCTTTTTTTCTGAAAAGCTGCCATGAAAGGACCATCTAATCCTGTTTTATCTACCTCTTAGCTGCTAAAAAGGGAAAGTATTTGTCACCCACCACCACCTTCAGGACTGAAATGAGGTCACCCTCTGTAAGTTCCCTCCATTAAGTCTCTTAAGAGATTAATTAACACTTCCACAAATATGCTTTCGTTATATTCTTGGTGAAAAATGGTGGGCCTTCTTTAGGTTAAGAGTAAAAATTTATAGTTAAAATAAATTTTTGTTTTTCTTTGTTTTTTCAAATCAGTGGATGTGTCATCATATTCCGGTGGAGCAGATTGAGAAGGAGCTGGATGATATTGAGATGAACCTGGTTCAGCTGGAGAAGGAGGGCGTTGAGCTTGAAAAGCTGCTCCGCAGCTATGAGGAAGGTTGGTTAGTCTTTCCCAAAAATGAACAGTTTTGCACTTCATTGTTTTCACAAAAGAATAATTCCAGTTTAGTGTTGTCAGACGTATTCAGTGTTGGCTGCTTACATAGGATGGGTTTTAGGGTTGTGATTTTTATAAAAGAAAAGTGCATAAACTTAAACATTAAATTGCATCCAATAATTACAGAAGATCGTGTTGGGTGCGTATCTGTTCTTACTTTAGTGTGTGTATTGTTTTCTCACTATCTTTTTTAAATGCTCCCTCTTAAATGGCATTTAGGATTGACTTTACTTTTCAAGCCCCCTTCTGGTCAGACATGGGTTAGCTGTTCCCTGCACTGGTCCTGGAGGTTAAAAATGTAAAGTAAATGCAATCCACCCAATGGCCACAACTTGCTCCTTTGCAGCAGAAGATGTACACCCAAATGTATTTTACTATATTTGTATAAACGTCTGAATCCCTGTGGGGTATCAGTTGTTCCCTGACTGCCTCACACATTCACTCACTGTCTGCAGGGTAAATTACCTGCCATTTCTATTACAGTTATTGCTGCCAAATGAGGTGAGAGGCACAGCCAGCCCACAGAGATGTAGCCTCTCCTTTGTGGTGGCAGGAGTGGGGGACCTGATTGCTTTCCTCAAGGTCAACCTGACTGGGGTATAGCAACATTAAAAGCTAAAATGTTAGACTTTCTAGCTCTATAAACTCTATTACTAATGTATATTGGGATTCAATACACAAAATAGCATACATTGTTTTGGTGTACTATACAGGAAGCTACAAAATGCATGCACTTGCAGAGAATGTGTAAATAACCATTGGTTACAGCACTTTATCATTTATACTGTATTGTGGGTTTTGAGTAGTGGAAAATAAAATCATGTATGTTCTAATTATGGCACAGTGGAAGCTAATTTTATATATATTTTTTTCTTTTTATTCATCTTTGACCAGTTCACTGCTTAGCTTTAGATATGTACGTTAATTACTGGCTGGTTCGAAATTCATTGTAACTTTCAATACTTGCTATAAAAAGCAAGAGTCTAACCACTGAAGTAAATGCAATATATGGCCATTTGAAAACAGATTTTAAAATGGTTTAACAGTTTCTCAGGCATGTAAAGCACAGGTTTTACCATGTCGTTCTTCACTGACCAAAGATGGACCATGACTGCATTATCTGTATGACCAAATTAAGCTATTATTGAAAGGTATTTTATCTCTCAAAATCCTCATAGAGGGATCTTCATATTCATATGTCCCTTGTAATCTTTTGTCTCCCAATCATAAATATTTGAACATACCAGTTTCATATTTCAGTTTTTATTCTGTTTTAAGTTGATGACCATGGCCAAATCTGGGCTCTGTTTTGAAGCTGTCTCCCTTGATCTCCATGTATTCCTGCTTGAATAAAACCATGCATAACTTTTTATACCATTTGAAAAATTGCAGTTCTCCAGCCTGTGGTGCTCAAACACTTTTATTCCACCTGAATGTTTTAGACACTTATTTGTTATAAACTTTATAGGAATTTTTGGCATTCTATTCTGTATTACGTACAAAACATGTTAAGTTTAATACAAGAATTGCCAACTGTTAATTAAAATTGGAGCTTGGTTGACGATATCCTAAAAGGCGTGGCACTTCTGTCCTAAACCTGAAATTCACAGAAAACAAACTGATTGTCTTTATAAATATTGAAATGAGCTTTGGGTGCTAATTTTTGAATTTATTCACGTGCATCTTCCACGCTGTCATTGTTCATCTGAAGAGCACAGATCGGAAGATGCGCGTAAACGCTGCTGTTTGAACATGTTGAGCTTAATTTATCCCTGCAGGGTTCCATTTACTCCACTTGGACACATTTAAATGAGATCTGTTGACTTGCATCAGCCACCTAGAACAGATGAATCATAATAAAAAAAAATCACTGGAAGCCTCCACTAAAATATCTTTCAGTACTTTTCAATGAACTGCTGCTAATTGATGTGTGCCTATTCATGATTGTAAACTGCACAACTTCCAATTCCAGAAAATTGATGTACATTATCTCATTTAATAGGATTCTTGTGTCAATGACCTGTTTGCAGAGGGAGAAGGGGACATATTGATGGATCCACTGATGGTTGACTGGTTTAACCTCATTCGCAAAAAGCAGATGTACATAAGGAAGGAATCTGAGCTCGTTTATCTGTAAGAAATACATTAAATAGACATATACTGCAATGTTTTTCTGTCTGGTTGAGTGAACTTGCTTTAAAGCTAAAAATGTCTAACTTTTTGGTAACCATAAATAAACTGTCTAGTTTGCTGAGCTTTGCCCTTCTGATGGTATAAATGTTTATTTCAGAGCAAGGACTCAGGAGCTGGAGCAACAGCAGCCCGGAGTGGAAGAAGAACTTCGCAGGCTACTGGAAAAGCCAGGTAGAGCCACAATCTAAGACTTTCAACCTAACTTCTCATGATGAAAGCAAATATCTATATTGGTGTGAGGTTTTAATTGCCAACCTCCATAAGCTCTGTGCACACTGCTGAGATATTTTAATTGGCTCCTGAAAGTGTTGGTTCAGAACTAAATGTCTACCATACAATATATTTTGAATGAGCTGGCTGAGGATTTTCAAATATTAGGAGTACAGTAACTGCAGACTTAAGAGACGAGAAGCATATCATAGTGTGGTTAACTCTGCTTGGATTCAGGAAAATATTTTTAGTTTGCAACACAAAAGACTGAAGGCTTGGAGAGAGTGTGTAGTCTCAAAGATGAGAATCACAACTGTTTTTATATAATCTAATCACAGATCACTTAAAGTCCCGAGATGAGCAACACAGGGAAAAGAAGCTGCTGCAGCAACTGATGGAGATTGTGGACGGCAGAAATGCAATCGTGGAGGTGCTTGATGGAGACAGGCTGAGGTAACATAATCCATATTTAGGAGTACTGTGTCAAATGTATCTTGCATATTCGCATGAAGTTTTCAATTTTGTTTCAGGGAAGTGGAAGAGGACAAGCAGTTGAATAAAATGATGCAAGATCTTGGTAAGCACTTAAAAACAAACAAACTTATTCTTAAAGACATTTTAATAAAAGCTATTTGTTTTTCTGGGGGAGAACAGGAGTGAAGAAAAGCAAACATAAGCGGAAATCCTCCATCTCAAAAATGTTCAAACGAAGAAGTAAAAGGCGAGTTGAATGATGCTAAAGGAAATGTTGTTTTAAAAAATAACTTGCATTATTTTAAACCAATGTCTAAACTGTTTACAAAATTGAAACAAAAGCTAAAAGAATCAGAGGTTGACAAAATGTTGAGTTAAATATTGGTAAAAATTCACATTCTGTTCTTGTTACTCAAGGTGATATGGATTTGTTTTTTATCCTTGTCTTGTGTTCTCACACTGTTTCTCGGTTTCTAATTTTAAAACTTTAAATCTACCAGAACACTGTTGTACCCAAAGCTTTCAGAATTTAATAATATCCCTTGTTTGGGGGGAGTCCTAAATCTCTGTTGTAACAAGAATTAGGTTTTTCTTTTTAGAAATTTTTTAGCAATAGTAAACATATTTAGTCAAACAATATCCTGTATTTTAGGTTTTGACCAACATTTACTATCTGAAGTGCAGCAAAAGCCTGGCTGTATTTGTATGATCCTTCAACAGTCTTGATCCAAAAGTGTTTAACAATGGCTTTTACAAATTTGCCTAATGATATTAAAAGGTATTCTTCATTAACTTTGAATGTGTTTGGAGCCCCACATGTTGAGCTGCTGCAGGCTGCGGCTCCTCTCACGCTGTACTGTAGGTGGCAGCCTGGGTATGCAGTATCACAAGGCAAGAACTTGGGGAAATCCAATTTGCCACAGTACAGACAGTTAATTTCTTTGCTAATTTTATAAATGCTGCAAAGAATGTTCAGCTGTGCTGATGCAATAACATTATGTGAAAGAGGATTAGGCAGAGCTCTAGCTCATGGCTAAGGAAAGGCTTACAAACTATAGGTTGTATTAAGCATTTTATCTCAAAACCAGGTTTAATTAAACATTACTCTTTGCTGGTATCTGCATCTGAATGGCTCCATACCTGAGCTATTAAAATGTTCAAAGGACACGTTAAGTTACTCATCTGTGAAAATGTCTTTTTTGCTATTTGTGATGAATGTTAATTTTACATCCTAAAGGTGTTTTTTAAACTGTATGTACACTTTCCTATTTAATATAAAATAAAACCTGTAATTTATTCAATAAAAATCCTTTACAGACTTCTATGCGTATCTTTTTTTTTTTCTACATTTACCCAGATTTTTAAATTGCGACAATCCCTTCCTCCTTCAGGAATGTTTGGAGTTTTACTGCAAAGACGAGACACTCTTATGGTTACGAAACGCCGTGCATCAAGGTTAAGCACTGATTAAAAACTATTAAATTACGGCTTTAATAAAGCCTTTTGAAAACAGTTAAAATGGATGCAACATGCCAATGCAAATTCTTAACACGTCCCTCATTTTGAGATGCATGAAACTGATCACAAACTTGGAACAAAAATCTTTCTAGCTGAACAGAGTTGGGGAGGATATTGGTACAAAAACGCCACGCGTGATGTGGGTGACAGTCGAGACTGAATGTGTGATATTAGAGTTAATTAAAGCTTTGCGCCCCATCTACTGCGAATGCTTGCGCTTCTGCAATTAAGAATCAAAGGCGAGGGCTTAGTGTCGGGTGGGGTTTGGGTGTTGGGGGTGTCTAATACACGGGTTTTAACAGGAATGGGGACCTGATTTGCCGAGCTCCTAGCGACAAGCATTAACAACAGCCTCAAATTAGAGGTACATTAATATTCATAAGTAAAACAATTCATCCTGTGAATGTGTGATGAAATGGAATCCTCTGAGGTGAGCTCTTGTGTCCAGGCTGCCACTGTTCATTAAAATATGCCATTACCCATGAAGTGCTTAATCTTTATGAAAGGGTGGTAAAAATCAGTTTGAGCTAGAATCTCTGCGACCATTCAGCACTGTTTTCATACTATGAATCCTGTACATTTTCAGAAATGTTAATATACTGACAATGCATTTGGTTTTCTGAATGATGTCTAAACTGAGATTTAGTCAGTGTAATGATTTTACCGTCTCACGCAATATGATCTAGATTTTGTTTCCTCTTATTTCACCCCCTGCCAGATTCTCTGCCACTAGCCTGTAATTATGATCCTCAAGGTAATTTTATCAGCCTCATTAGCTCTGATGAGTAAACGAGAAGCGTGCTCCTAATTTATTGGCCATTCAGGATGGAGGTTTTCTCATCAGAGATCATAATATTTGTATAGAAAGAAAGGGAGGGAGAGATGCACGCAGCTGTCAGTTACATGTCTCTTAGACAAAACTGAAATCAAGGCTTGGAATATTGTGTTAATGTCATATTGTGTTAATATGTGTGCATTTTATTTTTTAATGGATGTCATTGTGATGAGCAAGCTTGAAAACACAAGTCTCTTCTTGATTCAGGCAGTATTTTTTTTAAATTCTTTTAGTTTATCTTCCTGCACAAAAATTGGATTATCATACCTCTGAAAATAAAATTGCATTGTTTTTCTTTGGTTCCCTGTTCAGTGGAGATTATCCATTTACTGTGTTGGAGAATCCGTTAGGGGAGCGGGGTAAATATGCCCACAAAATTCAGTCAGTGTGTGTAGAAATTTGCATTGATGGGAAATTATGCATGCTGGCTAGTGGAAATGAAATGTATAAAGTCCATGACTGGTAGGACTTGACAAGTGCAGCTTTCATCCATCTCAAATGAATAATTTTCACTTCCCTTAAACATCCTTAATCCAACCATGTTATCAGCGGGCATGCAGGATCCTGCCAGACTTTCCTCCTTAACGGAACAGCAACTTTCAACTTGCCAGAGATTCTGCTCTGCAGTTTCTTACCACATGGTCTTAGGGACTCACTCTTATCCCTCCCTGCTGGTTTTGTGGATCAGTGAAATTCTTTCAGAACACAATATATACATAACGCAGTTCTTAATAGGTAGCGGAATGTCTCACTCTACCCTCCTCTGTGCTGCCTCAGAGGTCGACTTAATGCACTGTATTTTACCTCTGATTCACACTGGCAGGGAACTCTGAGGATAGTGGCTAAAAAAACCTATTTGCTCAGTGGCCCTTTGTCCTCTATTTCAAATTTCAGTGACAGACCCTTCCATGCTCGTATAATGTGGTCTGGAATTTACGTTGGCTGTAAAGGGATAAACAGGGATATTCATGGTAAATTACTCATTTACAACCCAGCATTTAGCATTTGGACTGATATTTTTCAGTGATGTTTTCTTGTCGTCTTTGCTGAAAAACGTACTGGAAAATACCCCGCTAAGCATCCCAATCCTTTTAATTCATGCAAGGTGCCACATTTTCTAAACACTACCAACAATAAACAATGAAATGTGTAATTGCTGTTTATGCTGCTAATCCGCGTGATAGCCTCTAATATGGAGGGTTACCTGGCTATTTTCAATATCCGCACTCTCAGAAGCCTCGGCTTGCGATAAGAATATTAACCTCATCAATTTCAGGTAACTTTCAACGCTTTAACATCTTGTCTCTAAGACCTACATGTTAGCAGGAGTCTCAGCCTTGGCATTTAGTGACATTTTAAGCCTTTTAACAGAATCCAGACAGGGATTTGCCGTTTCCACCAAAGGAAAATAATTTATATCCTCCTTTCTGAGAAACTGTGGGTAGAAGGATTAAATGCACCAGAGAGATTTGTATGTGGTGCAAGTAAAACAATATTGTGACTCGGTGGATACATTTTTTCCCTTCTATTTCATACTTTAAGGAAGTCAGGAGCTGTTACTCATCAGCCTGAAGTTGGCTTTGATGCTTTTCTTGTATAATTTTCTCATTTTTTAAGTTTTAAGTGAACAGGTCAGAGAGATGACGGAGCTTTGCACATTTGTGTTGCTGGATAAGAGTCTAAGGCAATACCGACTGACCAAAAGGAATTGTTTTGCATTTAAATGCTGTTTAAAACATCTGGTACTGAATTGTATATAAAAGCATAATGAAGTTATATGCACAAGCACACGCTTGAATAACATTTCCAAATGACTGCAACACAAAAGCGCTTTTCTGTGTGCAGGGTGAGTTGTGAACTGTGTATCTGCCTGTGTGCATGATGGCTGCTATGTAGTGGAGACATGCAGGGCTCTGCTCTCTATGTGAGCAGGCAGCTTTGATGCACTCTCTCTCTTATCTCACGCCTGGCAAGGTTAATGAAGTGGTGGCACTTTTGGAGGAAGTAGAAATGGGATGAGTAGTAAAGACCAGAGGAAGCTTGGAGATGAAACATCCGGCTCTTAGTGACTGTAAGTGGCAATTTTTGGTGAATTACATAGACAATGAGGAGAAGTTGTCATCCTCTTATACACAACAGCCTTCTAAATCTGAAATAGTTGATTGCATCTCTTCTAGCCTAGGCCAATGGAGTTACATTAGCATTTAGTCATCACTTTTAACTTGATCTGTCAAACGTCTCCATTATAAGGGTATGTTCAGAGCCGGCCTAAGGTTGCACGGGACCAAAACCAGAATTTAATTTAATTTTCAGTCACCACAGCAGCACTAACATCTATTACAAATTCTCTGGTTTTCGAATATGTGTGTTGTGTACGAAACAAATGTAATAATTTAGTAAACAGAACACAGCAGGTCTGACTTTTCTCAGACACTTACCTGCTTTTACCAAGGCCCTTCGAGATGCCCCTTCTGGACTGTTGGAATTGACCAAGACAACCTCCTATCCCAGCTGATGGCATCCTAAGTCTTCAAAATATCAATGCCTTTTTGACCCCAAGTTATGCTTCAAAGATAATTTGACATGTCAAAGTATCCCTTCCTTACATGAATCATCTATGGTGCCAACAAAATGTAGTTACAACTTGTTTTTCACATTTGTTACTTACATACTTATTCCAACACTGCTTTGAGCATATTTCAATGTGAAAAGATCTACACAAAATGCCTCATAATTACAAAGTAAAAATATGTTTTAAGGCCAATTTGTAAATTCAAAACAACTACACATCCATGTCTTAATATTTGTTGAAGCACATTTAGCAGGAATTGACAGTCCGAAGTCTTGGGTATGTCAGAAGATTAGGCACATCTGTTTTGGGGTATTTTTTTAACCATTCTTCTTGGCTGGGCAGATTACCTTTTTGATGCCCTTTTCAGGGGTCTTCTACTGGATTCTAATTTTTCTCCAGCCAAGGACGTTCAGATTGCTACTGCGGCCACTTTTTTTTTATCTTGGTGGCATGATTTGGGTCATTGCTGTGGTGGAAGATTGGTCATTATCCTGTTTTGAGGTCCAGAGCACTCTGGAGCAGATTTTCTTGAAGAATGTCTCTATAATTGGCTGTCATCCTCCATGTCATAGGTGTCAAACACCAGTAATCGAGGGCGGGTGTCCTGCAACTTGTAGAGCGGTCTCTGCTTCATCGCACCCGAATCAAACAATTAGTTCATTAGCAGGACTTTGAAAGAACTTAACTCCATTCTGATGAGGTAAATTAAGTGTGCTGAACCAGGAAGAAATCTAAAAGTTGCAGGACAGTGGCGCTCAAAGGCTGCAGTTTGACACCCCTGCTCTCTGCATCTTAGGCCTTAAGAGAGCTCCTAACGTGAGGAGATGTTAAGAGTAGTGAGGACTTTTAGTGAGGTTAACAGTGTCTTAAGCACGCAAAATGGCGGAAAGAGAGAACGGAGAGATATTCTCCGACAGTAATAAATAACCAGGAATAAAAAGTAAACAAAATTACAAACAATATGGGAAAGAATTATTTAAATATTTACAGACTGTAATATGCTTTGAAAAAATAAATTTGGGAAAAACTGGAGAAACAAATACATAAATACAAACTGTAGACAACAGTACAATAATCTAAGGATTACATAAATAGAAGGAAGATGTAAATGAGGTGAATCAGTATTTGCTGTATTGTACATGACGTTAGCAGCCAAAGCCTAAATGGTGATCTACAATGCTCCCCGTCTGTGGAGAAGTTCTCTGGTGTGCTGCTATCTCCTCTCTAGCTTCTGATACCAGCAGGTACCAGAGCTGCTCACATTCCAGGCTGGTGCATAAAAGCAGAGGGAAAGACCAATTGATCTGCTCGGGAATGCCTGTTTGTTTGCACCGTGATCCCAGGACCAAATCTACCTTTCCACACTCCTCTTCTCTACCACCAGCTCCATTTAGTTTTGGTCATTTTACCAAACAAACCTTGTTATACAAGAAGGCAATGACAGGAAAATGCTAAATTTTTGTATTAGTATAAAATTATATGACATAGTATGACAACGACCAGCATGGTGAGTAAACATAAACAGATCAAAATAAATATATATAAGCTACGTTCAAACATGTTAATGCTGTGTGACAATTTATTCTTGCTAAATTTTATCAGGATTTACACATTTCTGAATCCAGCCAAAATTCTATCATCTATTAATTTCTCTCCATTGATTATTAGGAGAACATTTTTTTTTCTTGTTTTAACAATTAACAATTAATCAGGGTCAACCACGCTTCCTAACTAAGATAGGAATTTAGGTTAGAGTTGCTCTCAGCAGTGAAGTGAATCACTCTTAAGCTAGGAGTCCTTGCCAAAACGTTTTAGGTTAAGATGGGAGCTCTCTGAGAGGACTCTGAGAATCTTTGTGAATACAGACCTTTATTGGATGTATGTTTTAGCAATGGTTGACCTTCTGGAGGTTTCTCAAATCTTCACATTGGAACACTTTACCATTGATTTGATGACTATTGGGTTCTAGGTTCTCTCTATCCAACCAAGGCTCTTCTACTAACAGCTATAGAGGTCCTGTTGATTTCAAAATTCATTTTGGAAATCGAGACTTTTATTTTTAAATAATGGAGAGCACAGTGCTTTGAAGTATATTTAATGCTACAAGTTTTTTTTTTATATCCTTTCACAGAAATGTGGTTTAACCCAATCCAGTCTTTAAGGTGGACAATTCTTTTGACTCCAATTGCATCATTTAGTGCATAAAAGTATGTATGTAGGTGCGTGTTAAACCCTGATTAATCAACTCTTTTACCACTGGACGAGTCCAAGTTGCAGAAGGTTTTCAAGAAAGATCTGCGGATGAATTTGAGCTCCATTTTAATGTATCATACCAAAGGTTGTGAATACTTGGTTACCTATTGTTAAATTGTTTACCTTTTTTCTAAAAATACAGAAATATTTGGAAACATGCTTTCACTTTGCCATTATGGGCTGTTTTGTGTAGATAAAAAAACTACACTCAAATGCTGCTGGCTCCTGAGTTAGAGGAGTTAGAGAAGACTGAGAAACAGAACTGAACCAGCAAGAAACTTTTGCCCGGCTGAGTCACAAACAAGCCTGATCAACTTGCAAAATTCTGTTGCAATAAATGTTTTTATTTACATTGTATGCTTTGTTATGTTTGTCTAAATTCTGTGTAAGGTTCCATTCCAATTTTCTTTTCAATTTTTATTCTGATGGAATGTGATCTGTTACTTTGAAGCCTCTTGGTAAAAAGGG